>JASXSY010002586.1:0-47914 GCA_034509805.1 Sipha maydis
TACTCGAATTACTCGTATTTATCCGTCCTTATCCTTCCGCACTATCATTTGTTTCATATCTCTGCCGTGAAGTACGATCGTCAAATGGGGAAGAAAGGTGAAGTCTGGTCATATGTAGCAGTGAAAATACGTGTGTAATATAAATTTATATGTATAATTCAGCACGCAATTAATACAACAACAATAATTAATATTATTGTCAAATGTCGAATCTTCACGGACACGGTCAGAACACACGGTAACTATGGCAACAGTATTATATTTAATTGAAACGCAAAAACCCAATCGCGATGATCATTCCGTGATTTCTATACGGGCTCAAAGAGGTTTTTTATTTGTCCTTTCTGCAAAACGTAAGGAAAATCGAGTTGAATTTTACTATCAATCTAGACTTTATTTGAAGGCGTTAAGTTCACCGGGTCAACTTAATTTAAAAAAAAAAATTTAGTCAAAACAACGTTTGCCGGGTCAGCTAGTTGAAATATAATTTTAGTGAGAGATACATGCAAAAACCATAAAAAACGCACGAAACTGAACAATTCATTACAAATCAAACATTTGACATAGGGATATGACTTACATGTATCTTATGCAAGTTGAATATAAATATTTGCAATAGATAAACATAAGATTCCTAAACTTACAATAAAATCTTGGTAATTCACTAATAATACATACACGTCATGTTTGAAATTCATTAGTATATTAATTATATCATCATTAAAACTATGAATGATACTAAAATATTTTAAATGTAACTTTGTTACTACTTTTTTTGTGCATTGAATTATTAAAACATAAAACAATGATATATTTCCATTACTTAATAAAAAATCGTTATTTTTATTCGTCATGAATCAGTGAACTTATATAAAAAATTATATAATGTTCAGTTATATTGTAATTACTAATGTACTACAATGTACTTATATTTTAAATATAAATATTTAATTAAATTGTATTCGTGGTATTTTCGGTATAATTACCATTTCAAAGCATTCAAACGTTATAATATAATATACATAGTATTATTATGATATAGGTGTAATATTGTAATATTATTTACTGTTGTTTTAAACTCCAATTATGTAGAAAAACAACGATAAATGCAATAAAATTATAGAAACGTGTATGCTAAATGTAAAACATCAAATGAAAAGAAAATGGTTACAAAACATAATATTTTATTTTTTGAGTATGAAAACAATTTCATGTAGATTTTCATGAAATTAAAAATGGTTTCAGATAATATTTCAGAATTTTAGAAAATTGCATAATTTCAGTGATTAGGAGTTGTTACTTGAAATGTAATGTAAACATTTTTCCACAAAATATTAAAAATAAAGTTCACTACATCCAGCTCGATATTTTTGAATTTCAACGCAACTTAAGACATTACTTTTTTAAGCTTTTTGTTCACTCAACAGATAATTTTTTAAATATTCTCTACAATTTTACAATTATTTTTTGGTTAAAAAGGTAACATATATTTATCACCCTTAGTAAAAATATCGTGTATATGGTTTTTTCTAAATTCATACATTTAAAGATTAACTTTAACACTTCTACGAATGTAGTTACAAAGGCAGTGTAGGTTTTCCATTAAAAAACTCACTAAATTGATTGAATTATTGTATTTTTTTTTTACTTCCTTAAAATGTTCACGATTATAGGACACCGCATTAATCCATGTCTTCCATCGAATTATAATGAGTTGAAAGGATAAATTGATATCTGGAGCTTCTTCTTTATATAATAAAATAATAATATACGATAGGGAGAGAAAAAATTTCTATTGCTTTCAGCTACTCTACATACTCGTATACCGTGAGCTTAACAAAATAAGAGTACCATATAGAATACAAAACTTTTATTGTTGCGACCGCTTTAATCACATAAGAAGCCGCGTCAGATAAATATAGCAAATGTAATTGAATAATGTGTATAATAATAAGCAAATACGGAGTAGATATAAGAAAAGGTTTTATGATTTTCTACTAATTCAGGAAGTTTTTATATATAATATATATATTATATGGTACTGATATATTTTTTAACTGTCTTAGAAATATTGAATATTATCAATAAACTGGAACTAATATTTAACTCGTGATTAAATATTATTTTTTATTTTGTGATTCCAAGAACGAAAACTCGAAAAAATCGAAAACAATAATTATAAATAAAAATAAACGAATATTTTAATCTCTATAATATTTTTCAGGATTTTAATTATTATAATATGAACCATTTTAGAAACTGTAATATATATTGTGAAAATTGCAATAGATCATAGTAATTTTCCCACTGCCAAATGCTACAACAAAAAAAAAGCAGTACATTTGCAATATATATATATATATATATATATATATATATATATATATATATATATATATTTATATATATCACACCTTAAGAAGTAACGCAATTATTTCACTGATAACAAAAATAACGTATTATTTTTCAACCATTCCATAGTATATTATTCAATACTGAAACTTAAGGATTTAACAGTGAAAAAAGAATCATTAACAGATCAAAATATAATGCACGATAATTAATTGCACATGCCCTTCATAATATTTGCGTTAGTATGTTTCTGACTTTAATGTATTTATTTGTTCGAAATGTAATGTATTGTATAGAAGAAATATTTATCCATTTAATCGTCTTTGAAATCTCTAAGTAATTAAAAAGAATCCGGCTTCATGTGGAGAACAAGTTTTTGTATTTTTATCGCATATCGTTCTACGAACGAGAAATATAATATAATGATAACCTACAGGCACATTCGGATGGTATGCCATATTCTATAGAAAGTCTTAAATGTTTTCTTTTAATAAATATTTCTTAATTATCTTTACGCTCTATCTTATTGAAATATGGTTGGTATGTTGACTTTAATTATTTTTAAACCATTTTAACTCATCGAATTTATATTCATATTTATTTTATATTTGATATTTCACACAGAAGTTCTCTATGTAATATAATATTTTATTAAATTATATATTTTTCTTTTATTTTTCATTATTTGACATTCTTAGGCGCACCACCCGTCCTTTGTGTTGTTTTTAATAGTATTTAATAATATTAGTTGTCTATATAATAGACATTTGAATACATACTAATATTTTGAAAACGTTCATCGTATAGCAATCTTTACAGGGTGTAACAGATCTGTTTGACTAATGCAATAATTTTTTTTCTATTCAAAATTTAAAATTTTTTTTTTTTTATGTTTTATATAGATCTGCGCTAAAATTTTTATACCTTATATTTTATTTTATTTTTTTACATCTAAAAATAAATAATTTACATTTTTCATTACATTTTTTTCTAATAATCCAAGATATTTATTTTATACATAAGTATTTAAAAACAATTATGGCGTTTACAATTTTTAATTCGGTTAAGTCATTAATTTTTAAATAATTTTCAAAGTATTTTGAAATTCAAATTTATTTCTTGCTAATCAATGTTACTGCCGTTGTCGATTTCGAATTGTTCTTTTCCAGGAAATAACAAATTTTTTATCATTAAAAGATAGGTAGTAAATACATATATTTTATCATTATTTAACGTGACCATAACATGAAGCATATCTGCCCGATGGATATTGATACTAAATTATTAACAAATTATTGTCATAATATGATTAAAACATCATGTAAAACTTATTACTTATTTTAAATCATTATTCATCATTATTTTATTGTTCAATCATTTAAACATGTATAAATAAACTAAGAAAAATATTATTTTGAATCATGAAACAAATAACATTTGATTTTAATGTTGATTAATAGTTATTCTTAAAGTACTTTTTAAATTTAAAGTTTTAATGTTATTTTATGAATCAAACACATTTTCCAGTAATATACTAATGATACCTGAAGACTTGTCTTCTTATATTTTAAGACAATTCTATTGTATTAAACAAATAAATAATAGGTATCTAATAGTTTTAAGAAATTATCAGATTGGACACAATTCGTTGAAAATATTTTTGGAAATTTCTTTGAACACAGATATAAATTATTAGTTTATGAGTTAAAATTATTTTATACTATTATTCTTTATAAATTTTTGGTAATAAGATATAAAAAAAATCAAAAATCAAACCTCAAGTAATATTTTAAATATCTCAACACTTCAAATTACTTATCAAGAACATTTTTCAAATTTAAATATTATGTAGTTTATACATAGTCTATACTTGAAGATTTTAATTTAATTTGAATAGAAAAATAAAATTTTTGTTTAAATGTGAATATCATTTGTATTAAATTAATGTATAGGTACTTCAAACTAACCGTATTAATATTCTCACTTTTATTGTAGTTTTAATACTACACTTGTGTGCTTAAAATAGTTACTATTATAACTAGTTTTATGTACCTGTACATAAAACCACCAGAAGTTTAATTGTAACCAGTTCATCTCAAGTATAAATGATATTAATCAAATGATTGATTTTATTAAATAAATAAAAAAATGAAAATTGTATTGTATATTTAATTGTAGAAAATCATCAAATATATTGTTAGCTGTAAGTAGATGGGAAAATATGTAATATAAGTGTTATAAATTTAGTCATTTAGTTCATCAAGAATTTCATATATTCAATATTAACCATATTTATAGTTTTTCCACTTTATGAAAAAATAAAATATATATAATTTAATAAATACCAATAATTTAACTTAACAAAAAAATAAGGGCATTCTGAAGTAGTTTTGATTGGCTTTAGTGTGCAGACACAATAAACTGGATAAACACATTAGTACTTCTCTGAATATTCCTGAATATTCCATAACATGTCACTTTGTTCATATAATTTCTAAGAATAAATATAACCCATAAAATAATTAAGGTAATAATTTGAAATTGTAGGAATAATAAATGTTAATTTGTTTTGTACTTTTTAAGACCAGGGTCTTCAATCTTTTAAACTTTCAGAACACCAGATAAAAACCATACTAATTTTCCTTAATTTGTTATTCATAATAAAAATAAAACATAAAAATGCATTTTAATATTATAAATTAAAAATTTAGCTAATTATCTTGGTTTTTATTTAAAGAATAAGTTTTAATTTGTTATTAATTGATTCTACAATTCTAATTTTATAATTCAAATATTTATAGTATCAACAGCCATGGTATGTATAAAATTATTATTATATGCGTATTATTCAGTCACTTTAAATAATGATAATATATATGTATTTACTACCTATCTTTTAATAATAAAAATTTTGTTATTTTTTGGAAGAGAACAATTCGAAAATCGACAACGGCAGTAACATTGATTAACAAGAAATAAATTTGAATTTCAAAATACTTTGAAAATTATTTAAAAATGAATGAATTAACCGAAATAAAAATTGGAAACGCTTTAATTGTTTTTAAATACATATCTTTAAAATTGCTCTCTTGGATTATTAGAAAAGAATTTAAAAAAAAATGTAAATTATTTATTTTTAGATGTAAAAAAATAAAATAAAATATAAGTTATAAAAATTTTAGAGCAGAGCTATATAAATCATAACAAAAAAAAAAAAAAAAAAATTGAAAACTTTAAATAGAAAAAAAATTATTGCATTAGTCAAATAGATCTTTTACACTCTGTATGTACATAAATATATATGTATTTTGTATTATTTATATATGTATAAATAAATTCTTATTTCCCTTAGTTATGAGATTAATTAAGAAAAGCTTAACCGATTTGGCTGTTTTAGATTCTGAACGGAGTGATGGAATCTATTGGTTTTACAATGATGTGTGTTTTTTTTTAATTTTTTTTTTTTTTTTATTTTAATTTTTAATTTTTTTATATTTTAATTTTTAATTTTTTTTTTTTTTGTGTCACCTTGACGACACCTTTCTTGGCAGTAAAAATGCTTCGATTTGCTTATGTAGCAACTTTTCTGAAAGGAAAGTGAATGTAGATAGTACTTTGGCTAGTCTAAAATCCAACTTTTAAATACTTTTTAAAAAAATCGAAAAAAACGATAAAAAAATTATGAAAAAACGGGAAATTTTACGTAAAATCACGTTTTTACAAAATACATTTTTTTAAAATGTTTTAACTCAAAAACCAAAAATCGCAACAACTTGAAATATTTATCAAATCTTTATATTGACGTTTTCTATACATGGTTAAGTATTTTGACATATTTTAACTTATTTATAGACAATTTAAATTTTCGATTTTTGTAAAATTTTTTATTTTAAACATCTATAAAATTTAATTGGCAGACCGAAAACTCTTGAAAATGTAATACAAGGTTCATAATAAGTTAAACTTATCGTAACTAAAAAATATCGGTGATCGGTTTACTCAAATTTTTTTATAAGCCCTTAAAGCTCAAATTTGTTTAAAATGTGTAAAAATCACGATAATTTGCAAGTTATTTGTAGATAAAAATTCATAAAATTTTTTCTGTTCATACTTAAGGTTCAAAATTTAAACTATAGGTTATCTATAAGCTACTCTTCAAAAATCTTAAAAAAAATTTCTACCGGACTTGGAGGAAAAAATGTTATGACTGTTTGAAATTTAAATATTTACGAAATTGCGTAAAATAGCGATTTATTCTCAAACGATTTTAAATATTTGTTATAATTCAAAAAGTATAAGTCGCAGATTTTTGAAATTTCTACCAGCTGTTAAGATTGGTATTTCCTTTATGTCATATTTTTTTCAAAATATTATATTGATTTTTAAGCCACTTATAGGCATTTAAAATATTCGATTTTTTTACATTTTTTTTTTATAATCGGTGATAAAAAAAATTTGGCTCGTACAAAATACTTGAAAATGTAATAGAAGATTTTTTTATAAGCATTTGAACAGCGATTATTGACATAAAATTACATGTAAAATATAATATAATGTATAATATTCTAGGCTGACAAATGATATCGGTTTTTTTAAAATACTCTAACTCAAAAACGAAAAACCGTAACATGATGAAGAATCGTGAATAAAAGGAAAATTAGGTATAATTATATCTATTAAGGTATTTAAATTTTTAATACTATTTTACAAATTTTTTTTTTTTTACCATCCTAATACTGTAGTTATAAGCTTTGAAATCATAATTTATGGATACTACGAATGTGATAAGCTATGGAAAACAAAAAACGTAAAACTAATGCAAGGTCTAAACTAAGTGAATGCACACCAAGAAAATCTCACTTTGAATTACTTTATAATTTGATTTTAATAACATCGTAAAAACCTTATTTAAATAACAAAAAAGCTGCAGACTTTCATCTATACTTTTATTTTTATCCATCCGCACTAATTGCATTGTAAATATATAGTATAATATTTTTATTTTTCCGTTAGTGCAATTTTCAGTTAGGTATAATAGTACTACTCCGGCTTTCATATGGTTAAAAGCAAATATTTAAGTAAAAAATAAAATAAAATAAACAAAAAAAGAGATTAAAAACTAAAATAGTATAAATAGTTAAATAAAATAGTTATAAGATAGTTTAGTATAAAAGAGTTTCAGATTACTAAAATACTGAAAATAACTCATCAAGAGTAATTTTTTACTTTGATTTGTTTTACATACGAAAAAAAAAATTGAGCTGTTTTCAAGTATATTCATATAAATTTAATAATAATATAGTAAACTATTATTATATTTGTGGCATTATTCGTAACATTTTTTTATTTTTTATACCGTACATGTATTAATTATTTAATACTCGATACATTAATACATGATACATTTTGGACCAGCTATGAGACTAAACATCTTTTATTACGTGAGTGCTTATTTAGTGTACATCGATTTTTATTGGACAAATCAATAAATTAATATCCATACACGTTACATTTGCTGATAAAAAAAAGTTTGGTTTGCCAGATAATTATTGATTTCTATTTAAATTTAAAAAAATGTCCCAAAGAAAATATACATTTAGTCCGAACATGTTAAACTGAGAAGTTTTCTTGAAAGCTAATATCGCGGTACGTTTTAAAATAAAATGCGTTTCTTTTAAAACTACCGACTAAATATTGTATAACACCTAGGGACTGCGAACACACTTTTGACATGGTTCAATTTATTATTATTATTATTATTATTATTATTGTATTTATTCACACCACACAGTGTTTTTTTTTTTTCTACATGATAAATGATGATGGTGTATGTTTTAATGTTTAACCACGTTAAATAAACCTACGGCATAGTATTTTTAAAAAAAAAAAAAAAAAAAAAAAAAAATAATAATAATAAAAAAAAATACATAGAAAGACACGTTGGTAATTACGTTTCACACAATAGATGGTTGAAATTTTCGATTTTTCGTTTTTTCCTGTTCGAAACACAACTGTAAAACGTATCAACCATATAAACAATAGTATGAACTCACACCTCGTACCGTACTTGTATTATATTGTTGTAACCGCGGAAGTATTCCGATCAGTTGCAACGCATATAATAATTATTATTAATAAACAAGTAAATGATTTATTGAACGTTATCAACTGAAAAAAATAAAAAATAAATCCTGCTGACCACGTAGAAACTCAACATTTTTATATTTCCCGTATGAACCTGCGTCGTGATGTGAAAATGTTTTCTGTATTCATTCGCGGACTGCCGGCGAAGCAGGGGTACTCGGCCAGAACCATTCGTTCGACTGGGTCGTGCGCGTCGGTTTGTTTTTTTACGGACATACATGTTCATTTATTTTTTTTCGCGTGCTACTGCAATAATACAATTTTCCGTTCGCTATAATACAGTAATGTAACATTGCGTTTTTATACGTTTCCATTTACAGGTTTTGAACTTTACAATGGTTTAGTTTGTTACGGTTCAATAAGTTGATACTACATTGACTGTAGTTGGGATGTTTCTAGTTTTTTTTTTTTTTTCATTTTATTTTTATTTTTTTACGACTAAAGTGCAAACCTGTTTTTTTTTTATTTGCTTGTAACAATATCGATACGAGTTTGGTGAAGTGTAGTCATCTGATATGCAATGGCGAGGGAAAAAAAATTACCGACACCTATTGGTATGCGTTTCGGGAAACCGTGCAAACTCTTTCACGGGGCTTGGTCGTAACGTTTCACCAATGAAAAACCAATGGAAAATATTATCCGTTATTATCCGTTTCGTGTTTTGCGGCAAATGTACAATTGGAATACGTTTGAAGACGTCACGCGAGGACAGAGGTTGCGATCGCGAGTACGGTTGGTTTGCAAGATTTATCGATTCGAAGAGAAGCTGCACTCGACCGTCGTACCATCAGACGTGTCCGGTGGAGATGTTACGTTTAAATATCGCAGAAAAAAAAAACCTATTTGTATTAGTTATACCCATGTTACACAATCGTACACACGATTTACCCAAAACGGGACAGTCGTAAGGGTGTGATTTTCATTCGCTACTTTTTTTTTTTTTTTTTTAAGTAGCTACTCAATCATTTGGTTCGACACTCGCACGTACGAAGGAAAACAAAACGCATACATTATGATACACGCGTTCCATTAAAAACGACAAACAGTGAACACGTACTGCATGAAAACGGTTTAATATCACGCTAGGAAATAAAACGTTTCTTACTATTCTTAACTGTTGGTTTTTCCAGTTTATACGAACAATAATCGTTATTCGGACATTGACAAAACGTCAATGAACCACGTAAGATCAGACTCGTGAGTAGAAAAGTTATATACATTTTTATTTTTAGAGTCAAAGGTTGTGATTAGGGATGTAAAAAATCAAAAAAAAAAAAAATCGACATTATCACCAGCTGACCCGGCGAACTTCGTACCGTCTTACATTCAGTGAATGTAATGATTTATTAATCACTAAAATCACTCGGTTTATGAATATAATTATTGAAATAAATTGAGTACAAAAAAACTATTGAGATCAATAGTTCATTAGGATAATCAAGTATTGAAATTACGGGTCGACAAGACATTTCCTTTGATGACACTATGTATTTTGTTGTATGGGTAATACTTGGGTTTATTTTCTTCAGCGAACCACCTTGATTATAACTCACGGAGTATAATTTGGCGTTTCCAGTTAAAATTCATCTCTTGTACTGAGATCAAAAAATAAATAAATTTTCAAGTAAAACCAGAAGAAATACTAGTCATTTTTGCTAAAAAATATAAACGAATACCTAAATTCGACCTATAAGGCTATAAATTAAGAGAACGAAAGTGTGATTATAAATTAGTGTCGATAAGACATTACAACTGGTTGTCAGTAGGAATGCAAATAATGATTATAGTGATAGGTAGTATTATTCTTTTTTACAAAATTTTTCATTTATATGATACTCGTAGGTACGTAAAAAAATGTCGATAAAAATTTGACAAGGAGCACGTTCCTCTGTACCCCTCTCCTAAATTCACCCTTATATAAATATAAAATATTATAAATGTAAAATATTTGAAAACGACAAAATATCTTGACACTTAACTTGTATCAATATCATAATAGTTAATTGTTTATTAAATACAAATAATTGTTTTATTATACCGCACAGATACTTATTCCATATTATCTAGGTGCAACTATATTATGATAAATATTATGATCATCGTTATTCGGTGATGGAATAAACTGTTATTGCTCATTGGTATTATTCAATTATTTTGCTGTCCAATCATACACACACACACACATACACACACACACACACACATGCATGCATGCATGAAAAAAATGTATTAATAAAAATTGTATCCGAATATGATAATCGTACACCTCACCGTAAACTTAGATGAAACTGATGGGAAAGTGTATAAAATAAAGTTTATTTTTTACAATTACATATCTCACGAAAGAGATTTCATTGAATAAACACACAAAGGATAAATGAATTAAAAAAATGTTTGTGTCAATTACCTACCTTGAAATATATATATCTTATCTTTATCGATCTTAATATTTCATCCATTTGATATATATCGTTCGTATGTGGTGATTAAATCGAAAAAAAATGCTATTATTATGCATTACATATTATAGTCTATATTAATTAAAACTCTTCATTGATTTAAATTATGCATTTAGAATATTTGATCAAAGCTCGTATTGGATTTGATTTATTAGTATATTAACCTGAACCTTTTTTTTTCCGGTATAGTACAATTTAATATAATTTCATTTTACATAATTTCTGTATTAAAGTACAGTGTATTCTCTATTATCCGCGGGATAAAGTGGTAGGACATCCACAGATAAACGAATTCCGCGGATAATCCACAAAATTATATTTTATAATAAAAAATAAATTGGAAATTGAAATTTTTTTTTATTTCCGTAAATAAAAATCATTATTATTATTTAAAATGATACACATGTATGTAAAATAAAAAATTAATAAAAATTAAAAATTATATTATGTGCAAAAAAAAATCGGTCACAACTTGTTGTTTCTTCGTTTGAAAACTCTTCATTTTAACTTGTGATTCAAGTTATCACGTAATCGACTATTGCAACTCAATTAAATCGATAATGATGTAAAATGTACATTCAAGTGTCTAGTATTAAAGGAAAATAACATAATATTCATAAAATTATGTATTAATATTAAACAAACGTATTGTACTTTATGTAGTTATCGGGTAATCGGCTATCACAAACTCACAACCCAATTAAATCGACAATGATTTATAATATAAAGATATATCTTTTTTTTTCTATACATATAGGTATGTAGATGATTTTGCGGAATACAGCGGATAATTCGCAACGCGGTTGGTCCGCTCGCAGATAATCGAGAGTACACTGTCTATATAGTTTTTCATGGAATCTGCACTGCAACCGATCATACAATGATGAAACTAATACACATGAAATAAAACACGATTTGTTCACTGAAAATTGTTTGAAATATACATTTGACGTGGCGTTTCAGGAGTACCAGTAAATGTGGATACGTTGAATTACTTCCGGTTTTAACTACCTAATGAAAAAAATGTCCTATTTCCGTCACTTATCTTACTTTCATAATATTACGCTGTTCATTAGCTTCGAGAGTGCAGGAAATTTACTACCAAGTTCCGGACAAGTCAATGATGGGTTTTGAAATAGGTGAAATTCAACATTTTTTTCTTTTCGGTTCGACCGAATTTTGTTTAGACATTTTCCAAACAATTATCTAGTTTAAAATTAAATCAGCCATAAAATAATTAAACATCAATATTAATTTTCAAACGCGCCCGATCGAATTAGTTTTTAATCTCTGACCAATAAAGATGGACGAAGGACATTTTTATTTTTCCCGAGTTAATAAAAAAACTGAAACCCGCAGTGCACAAAAATAATATTAAGTTTGTTTACAAGCGAATCGCTCATCAACGCTAAGAGCGGAGCGGGCCTGATCGTCGTGCTGTCACGCAGCCTCTTAATCGAATACGATTCACTACCATTTTATTACCTAACGAAACATAATTAACGGTGACAGCTCACTTCCGCGGTTACCGAGAGTTATATGAGAAAACAGAATCTCAATAATTTATGATTAGCCAAAAGACCTTGACGGTATCACGCACGTGCGTATCATAATATTATTACAATACCCACGATCGTTTTGTTGCGATATTGTTTGGTTGCGCGTGTTTACGTAGCGAAAGGGTTACTCGTTTGTCCTAAGAAAACAGTTAACGCTTTTACAAAGCTATGGATTCGAAAACTTTCGACCTTAACGATCATAGTTGTGGGTGGCTAATTTTGATTATGACATGCAGATAATTATCAATACAAACACACCGTCAACCGCAAACGTCTCGTCTTTGCATTAGTAAACAATAGTAATCAGATTTTATTATATTAATTACGACAATTACAAAAGCAGTCAGTTTTGCGTAGCAAAAACACGACAAGCAGTGCCTACGTTAGGAGCATGTATTTTAAAAGAGCCACAAGAATTTACTTTAAACCTTTACTTATTAGCGGTAAAAAAATAGATAGATAAATCTTAGTTACCAATAATGCGAAAACAACTTCCTACGCCACTGATTATAGCATTGGAAATGTTAATAATATAAAATTTATATTTATATATGAACAGAATTCTCGAGATAATAGATAATTTCAAATGTTTACTTAAATTTGTTTGCCATAAATCGTTGATTTTGCAACAAGGTGTTCTACAGTCATGGATCATTGGAATTTTGAGACACCATACAAATAAAAAAAACTTCATGAAGAGCCATATGTCACATACACTTAATTAAATGCATTCATTTAATGATGTTGACGTTTTTCTGCATTATATGGACAATTTGTTGTCGTTTTCACGAAGAGGATGAAAGTAATTTTATTGACTTTATAAAGTATTTGATTTTTAAAATTAACAGGGTATAACTCATTTGCACACAAAAATTTTTTTCCATTTTTTCCATAAATCTAATTACTAACTTATTAATTTATTGTGAACGTATCAGACTAAACAGTGAGATAAAGTATTTGTTATATAGCAGTATTTAGAAATTCAGAATTAGTCACTGTTTTTGTATTACCTAATATTATTTTCACTTTCAGTAGGTTTATATACCAAAATGTTATGATCCGCAACTTTAAACACAGCGTATGTGGTTGGTAAGTAAATAACACTCGTGACGATTTTTTGTACATATATTAATAAAAAAAAAATAAAATAAAAATAAAAATATTTCCATGTATTACAATTTATTTTTAAGATTAAAATACTTTAATTATTTTAATTTTTATATTTTAATTTTAGCAGCTTCAATATATTTAATAATTTCTATTTGTCCTCTCTTACCTAACATTTTTTCTTCGGCTTTGTTATACTATATTCTAGTATTTTCTCAACAAATAATTTTTTCATATTATTTATTATTCAGTTTCTAAACAACAATTCATATATGACAAAGAATTGTCAACTGGTATGGGCTACCATGTGTAAAATAATTTTAAATTTTTTGATAAATGTATATTATATAATTAACTACCTGATTGACTGTAAAACTAGCATATACAATTCACAAGATACAAATTATCTACTTTAAACCACTTTTATTTGTATTTTATATTTCTAACATGCAATTACCATGGTCCACAGATACATTAATAATTTTATAAAAATCTAGAGCTAATCTTAAATAATAATAAATAATAAAATATAAAGTAAACTAAACTGTTTAAGCAATATAAATAATTCAAAACTGTAATTTATTGTAATTGTAATCATAAAGTTTACATAAAAATCAAATATTTCACAAATGGGTTACTATTAATTCTATCCGCTTCACGAATAAGTCGAAAAGTCGTCCATAAAGCGAAAAAAAAACCTAAATTGTACTAAATGGATATATGGATGTCCACTTCATGAACTGAGCTATTTCACTCGATGAACGCAACAACTTCATTTTATGGCAGAAACATTAAAAATCTTCGACATACGGAAATTAATAAATAACTATGTTGTTATATCGACAATAAGAAACATAATCAATAAGATTATTGTGTTACGCATGAGTAAACTTATCAATATTTTTCATTTTAGTAAATTAAATTCCATGGAACAATGTAAACACCACCGAAAACAATTCGGTATCACGATGTCACGCTCCGCATATAATATTACGGTTTTATATAAACCGATAGATGCTATTTTTTTTTTAGTACACACGTTTCGTTCTCGCAGACTATACGAGTTATTATTCCACCTCGGTAGACGCATAAAAATATAACAACATTGTCGTGAACTTTTGTGCACCCAGCTACCCACTGTCATACCAACCGGCTAACTTATGGTAATTTCTTACTCGGTGTATGTCTGTAGTGTAAATCTATAAGCGTGCCTTCTTTGAAATTTTCGATACATTTTTTGAAACGAGGAATGTTCATTATATAGAAAAATTTTAACCTTTCTTTAAAAATCAATTTTGGATTTTTACGCGGTATAGATATGGAAAACTTTTTGTGTAGCGCAGTACGTTTTATAATTGCTGCTTTGAACAATAGCAAAAAGGATTTAGCAATTTTTTTTTTTTTTTTGGATTTGAACAAAGCATTTTATACGTTGGATTATTGAGAACTTCTAAATTTTGTGCTAAATTTTTTGGTTGTTTCATCAAGTATGGGTTGGTTTAGAAGTTATAATCCATATATCCAAAGAGGAGGCAAATAATTCGAATGAGGTGGAATTATTCGGAGATGAATTGTTAATAAATTGTGGTGTTCTTCAACGTAGTGCTTCGAGTTCAATTTTATTTATTCTGTACACAAATAGTATTTGTAGTTGAAATATTGAAGTGCTAATCGATGACCATTTGTTGACGACACATGTTTCCTCATTTCAGGAGACTCCTGGAATTCGCTACGTATTAATGAAACAAAATAATGAGGAAAAAAATTAAACATCTTCTAAGCTATAGGTTAGTTATCAATAATCTATAATAAAATAATATTTATATATTCCATGATAAATAATAAAGAAGTAAATTCTAAAGATTTAACTATAAATTGTTGTGGTAGTAATATCTTGTGTAATGCTAAGTTTATGGAATATCTTGGTCTTATTTATTTTAGTTCTATGATTATTATTACGAGGGGAAAAAAAAAAACATATGTTATAAAAAATTGTTAATTTTTGACCTTAAACACAGAAAGGGCAGAAAAAGTAGATAATTTTAATCAATTTATGTATTTAATTATTTTTTAGTCTAATTAAAATAAAATAAATATAAAAAGAAAAATGCGTTGTGATACTAATGTTCATTTTTGGTACCCAAAGTTTCCTGTTTGGTATACAAAAGAAAAAAGATCATTTGGTCTTAAAGTTACATTTTTTAAGTATATTTTTATTCTCTTTTACATGAAAATTAAAAATATATGTATCGAAAATATATCGAATGTTTTTTTTTTTTTTTGTGCTTTTGCAATGTTCCCGATATTTTATTATGAAAAATCAATCGAGTTACAATCTTCAAAAAAACTAAATAAATAATAAGCTTGAACAATATGTAGGATTAGGTTTTCGTGTGAAATTTCTACTACAAATATTTTCTTTAAACACTTTAACTCTGTCTATGGTAGTATAACAAACAACGTTGAGCTAACTTTTTCACCCCATCTGTTCTTTGATATATTCTTAATAATATTGTAGCTTTGGCTTTGATGAAGTTAAATATGGTTTATCCTTGGTTCAAGTTGTGAGATTTATAGGTGCCGACGGTCTTTTTGTAAAACGTATCTCCTTTTCAATAACCGTGTTACCGTATAAATAACATTTCATTTTTCACTTAGTAATTTTTTTTTTTTTTAGAGAAGTTGAGGTTTATTGATTCACCATTACAAATAATAATAATAAAAGTTCATTACAGGCCTTAAATTTGTGTTAGTGTTTTATTAGTCCAATACACAATCAACAATTATTCACTTCTTTAATATGAGATACAAAAATGTAAAACGTAATGATATAATATAATAAGTCTCAGTTATCATTCATAGTTATAAATACATTTTATACATACGTTCAATTTCAAAAAAATATTATTTGTTTCTTTGATTGAGTAATTGATGAATAGGATATTAATATTTTACAGTTACCATTTTGATTATAATAGTTAATTTTTTAAATTTATTTTAAAATTTAAATATTTTAAATATTTTAACATTTTAAGCTGATATAATATATATATAACTATATTATAGTTTATATTATTATGTTAATGTTTGATAATAAGTAACTTAAAATAATATCAAACAACTTATAAGAATTTGAAGATGTTCAGATTATCGTCTAGATTATTCATAACTGTGATTCGGGGCAGATTGAATGTTTTATTTTTAAATTAGTTTATTACTAAATAATATTGATTATTATTAAGCTTAGAACGATGATAAATTATAAAACGTAAAAATGTATGTGCACGATAATTGCTACTATTTTTCAGTTTTATCTTTAGATTATGCATTTTATAATTTTAAAAATGTAATCTGTGTTTAAATTGGTTGTAGAATAAAAAATTAAGCATATATTAAATTTTTAACTTTCATTTTTTGAATTGTGACATTCAGTTTTTTTTTTTTTTTTAGAAATCTATTAAAATATAATTTTATATTTTTACAGATACCTCTTAAAGTTTTCAAAAAAAAACCGTTGATGGCATTTGAGCGAGATAAAAGTCTTGAGGTCATTCCGTAACACCATTCAATTTAAATTGAAATCACCCATAAACAGTAATACAAATCAAAAAAGTTCTAGAACGAAGATTTCAATTTTCGATAATAGGATTGACGACGGTATCAGATTCGTTTTCGTAAGTCGTAGGAGCTATGTTATATTGTTCTTCAACCCATCGTATAAATATCTATATAATTTATTACGGTTTCAGAGTTATAACTTCGATATTTTTATTCCAACCCTAATCACAAGGAATTGCTATTTTTCAACTGTAAAACTATCTATTGTAATACAAGAATAAATTAATTATGCAAGTAATTTATTCAAAATTATTTAACAATACAGATAATATTGATAACAATTAAATGTAAATTACTGTCTGAAGTATTATTTTGTTGATGTTGCAAAATAATAAATACTCCCGATAATCATTTTTAAAATATAAACAGGTTGTTAATATTTAAAAATCAACAATATTCTGTCATACAAAAACTTTAATATTTACAAAATGTAAAAAAAAAAATCAAGTACCCATCTTTGTTTTTCATTTTTTTTCTTTCTATTATATAGTAGAAATGGCAACTACTCAGTAGTTACTACTGGTCCGCGTACTTTTTTATCTGACCTGTGCTACATTTTGAAATGACTTCATAACATTTTGACGTTTATCGGTGTTTCATTTTATTAAATTGATGGTAAAGTGTAAATATTATATTCTTATCTAGCATTGAACTGCAGCTAAACTATTAAATGTTTAATATAATAAATATATATCCGAATATAGCTAGGGTGTTAGATACTTATCTTATCGTATTGGTTCAGTCTTTAAATTAAACTATACAAAAAAAATGCTAACTGTCAAATTTAATAACCATTTCTTCCGCTTTTCTTACTTTATTTACACTGACCCTTTAGATTTTTACAGTTCTATACATTTTCCTTAAGTTTCCCATCAATATATTATTGTCGTTGTGCCGACAATAACCGTGAATATTAAGTGTCAATGCAACAATAACTGTAGTACGTTTAATACTCTTGTTGAAAGAAATATGCAAAACAAAATTATGTCGGAAAAAGCATAACTTTTACGTTTAAAATACAAAAAATAGTGCGGGTACCTAGTACTAACTCACGTTTCGTTGAAATATATTTTACGCGTTGATAAAACGTGTAGGAATGACACAGTTCAAAGACTAACTGGATGGTTCGTCGAAAAGACAGTTTTTAATTAAACGTCGTTTGTAAATCGCACGGAAAGTATAATAATATATTATTTTTACGTTGCAGTAAAGTTGTTAACATTTCCAAAGTAAACCGATTATCAATTCCAGCCGAAAACAATATATATATATATATATATACATATATATTGCTAAACTGTGCATAAAGGATATTCTTTCGTATTCAGTACGCATAATTATCGTTATTTTAATCTACGTTTTTAGTCCAATCGTCCTGAACTCGTGGTGCATGTTATTTAATCGTATTATAATATCGTATATATGCGATCATGTTAACATGTATTTACTAAATCGTTTCTACCACGTCAATTTGAACTCGGCAAACGAGAGAATAAAGTTATGGTGTGTACAATCTCTGCGGTCGGATTCGAAACGTTCGCTACGATAAAATACTTAAAAACCCAACGATCGGTCGACCGAAAGTGTATAGAAGATCAAAACACAATTTATAACTATGATGTAACCATTTAGCAAATCTTTGTATCGTTTTGCAATAATTTTTATACAAGTTATTCGGCTTTGTCACATGGTGTTAGGTTTTTTCAATTTTAAAATTCTAAAAGTCCAAATTCGCCGAACAAACGATTAACGCAACAGTTAATAACTCTATGCTTTTAGAATGTTTTATAATTTCTTAAGATGGGAAAATCTACGAGTACTTTTTAAACAGATGGCACACCTATAGAAATACAATTATGGCGACTATAGAATTACAATGCACGCGGGAAACTGATTTACAACATATTATACGTGCGCGATTTCATATAATTCTAGGTGTGCGACATTCTCCAAAGAAATTCTTATTAAGTAGTTAACTCCTGCACTTGCTATTACTTATTTTTCAGTACGCTATCAAGTCACGCATCGAACGCAAAAAACTCGTGGTGTGCCAAACCTTAGATCATATACTATAGATCGAACTGTTCTCGTTTAATCAACGGTATAGAGTTGTTGCCAATATAAGCGAAGGGTATCTTAATTCGATGTGTGAATGCGCAAAGTTACTTCTCACATGTTTATCTGATGAGTTATCAGTGCATTGCATTTTGATAACAAATATCCAAATAACTAATTGTTTTCTAGAGATTATGTCGATTTTTTTTACTTTTTATTGAGTCACTTTTGTATTTAGTGTTATTTAACTACAATCATGAGCAAAAAAATTTTAGACTAAGAAATATACTGGAGTTTGACCATTTTGCTCGTCAACAGTGCGTTATGTGAGTTCAGTAATGAAAGTTTTCTATGATACGACGTAAGTCTAATTTTTCATGAAAAATATACCTGGAACACTTTGAAACTTGACCTCTCAAAACTACCTATTAACTAGTGACTGCAGTCTATAATAGTACAATAAATAATAATAATAATAATTTATTTATTAGGATATACTGGTTATAGTTGTTTATTATAGTAAATGTTGGTCGGGGTCCATCCGACCGGCACGGGCGCACCAAACCTTTCCGATAATTTCGAGAAGTTGCATTGCTCACTTTAAACACATAACCAAGAGACTCGTCCCTGAAATCGATAAAAAAAAAAAAAAAAATACACTATGGCTCTATCCATAGTATATGATTTAAGACCGACCTCGATAAATGAATAGACGAGATAATAACAATAATAATAATATTAATAATATGATTATAATATATTATAATAAATAATATAATACATTATTATAATTATTATTATAACATCGTATCTACTAAATATGTAAAAGATGCACTTACTTACAATACACCTGGAACAACTAGGTCCTAAGCTGCCATAGTTGTACCTTTTTTTATTGATATTTTAATGATATCCGATCACACAATGAACGACGGCATGGTGTATAGTATAAATAAGTGGTCCGGAAAACTATCACGCAGGGTACCATTTGAGATATTTTAGGGGTTTGTAAACGATTTAAGATGCCATTTTTTCTCACCACCCGGTCAAAATGATTCTTTTATTTTTACTATACAATTTTCTTTACAAATCATATTTACTGTACATAGAATTTATGATATCCAATTTTTATCACAGAAAAAATGTTATCGTAATCGTGGAAATAACCATTTACCATTGAGCAAAATATTATTAATTTGATTCGAGAAGAATAAAAATTGCATATGATGTTGTATTTAGAAATCAAATATTAAAAGTTGAAGGCCAAGGCCATAGTATAAATCGACTATAAGCGTCTAGATCAATTGTAAACAAAAATTTTCAAGGTGAGCTGACGTACACCCTACCCAAAATGGTACTCCTGCCGACATGTACCGGAAGCGTATTGCGGTGCAAAAGAGGAGAACGGGATATATTAAAATCAAACCGTTCCTACGGTATTTTTTCTTCCCATCTGTTTTTTAATTCATTCGAACAACGTGATTCACAAACATTCAGACAGCACAATAGAATGGTCAAAAATGAGACATACATATATTTGTGTGTGTGTGAGTAATAAATGATTAAAAAAATTATAAATAAAAACAATGATAAAAATGATAGATTGTGCGTGTGGACATAAATATTTCCATCTGCGTCAAACAGCATGATTATTGTTATAGTTGAATCTACCCTTGTATAATATGTACGATTGTCGTTTTTTTTTTTTGTTAGCGTTCCTTTTTTTCGAAAATTATACTATATAAGAACACTTGTCGTATAAATTATCATGGTTACATTCGTGTACTCTAAATATTTATAGTTTTCACTGATAACTTATCAGTATTATTATATTTACGAATATTACGAAAGTTATATGATTATATAAAATTTGATGGAAGAATACTTCCCACCATAATATTATACATTTCAAAAATGACAGTATTAGATTATTGAGTTTAAATAGTTTTGGATTAAAAAAATTCAAATATGTGACATTTTTGTTATTGTCAAAATATAATGATTGCGATAAAAAAAAAAAAAATGTATGTCGAATAAAATATATATTTTTTTTATATAAAACTCGTCCCATTTATTTGATATGTCAGGGTATAAATATAAAATAAATAATTCAATTAATTTTTAATTGTAAAATAAACTTATATTTAGTGTGAATGTTGTACGTATTTAATTAATTTTAAACACATATAAATTCGTTTGTTTCCTGATCACTAATGAAAATGTTTCAATTTCGTAAACTTTAAAATACGTTCACACACGGAAAATTTTCAATAATTATTATAATTATTACGGTGTGCAATATGTCCAAGCTTAAACGTAATGATGCATTGAATACGATCCCTTAATATTGTATCAAACAAATATGCATTACATCGATAGAACTCTTGTATTAACGTAAAAACCGGAAATATATAAAAAGTAATAAGTTAAAATAATTTTTGTTATGTTTGATATATATATTGGATCTTATCAATAGGAATATTTTTGTAAATTTGATAATATAGTAAAATAAACTTCAATGTAATGTTAAGATACACGCCAACATTATTTTTGAGTTTAACAGTTGTGTGGGATCGTCATTAATTTAAATTGGGAAATTTCATATTTTATAATTTTTTACATATAACCGAATATGAAGGACTATAGCATTGTACAAGCTAAAGTATAATAATTTAGTTTTCAATCTCAAAACGATTAAATAGTTATACAAAGTACAAGTTTTCTACGTCGAATTTTTTAAACGTTTAATTTTTACCATACAGCGATAAAAGTACAGTTCATTTGATTTCAACAAAAAAACATTTTTAGAAAATGTAATAGATTTTCTAAGAAATGTATAATTGGGTTTCATATTATTACTACATCTGATAGTTGTATGATATCTAAGTTTGTTTTAAAACATATTTTTTATTCCATCGTTCGTGATTTGCAGAGTTTCGGTCGTAGATCATATATATTTTTTTTGTAATAAAAATAAAACTTTATCTATAATTCATCAAATGTTGTTATGTGTTTTATATCTCAAATAATTTATGTTAAAAAAGGTCTCATTTTCGATTTCAAACAAGAACAAAAATAAATAAAATAAAAATAAAAACTGAAATACAAATAAAGTATAACTTTTAATAAAAAAAAAAAAAAAAATCATAAAAATAATCAATCAACTGTAACACCGATGAAACATGATCAATTGCTTTGGTTAGAATGTTCGGTTGGTTAATGTAAGCTGTTCGACTATTAGCAATCTCTTTAGCCGATTGTCATAAAGTATACCCATAACTTTTTGCCGCAGGATTTGTTTTTAAACAAGCACGGATAGCACATCGTACGAGATGGTAAACACGTGTATCACGTTCTCTCGAGTGGTTCACGAGATGCGAACAAGCCATTTTGTCTTTTTAGGAGTCGAATGAGATCGATGTGGACTATAAGGCGGTGTTTTAGATTTTTGAAAGTCAATGCCGCGATCACCGCGTGACAGCGTAACGCATTGCGATTGTACACGACCGCAAGATCGTGTGGCGAACGCGGTCAAAATGATAACTATTAAAATCAAATGCGCCGTGAACTGTGTGGTATAATATATTCTCAAACGGTTACACGAGTGATAGTTAATGCGAGTTCGAGCAGTGTGTAGTTGTAGTCGTAATCGGGTCTAGAACTCGAACGGTACAATAGCGGTACCCAGGGACCATTTTGCGTCATGCACTCGATCGGACATCCGTCATAAATGGACAGATACGCACATCGCATATAATATATTAATAATAATACACTAATTAGTGGTGGAGTCAAGTGGAAATTGTACGAATCACATCGATAAAAGTAAAATTATTGTATTTTAATATTAGGTTTAACTTAGGGTGACCATATGTATATATAAAAAAAAAAAAATAACTAAAAATAAATCAATCGATTGTCAAAACATGAAACTTATATAAATAATACAAATGTATACACTGTATACTACCTTTATCAATAGTCAATTCGTATACCTGGGATAGAGGAGATATATTCAAATATATAGTTATTAGTAAAAATAATTAACGTTTTAGTGTTATGAATGTTATTAATAGGGCCCGGATTTAAATGCATTTAAAACTATACAAATATGCTCTAAAAAATAGCCAAAAAAGCTCTTAAAAAATGCATTTTACCACAAAAATGAACTTAAAAATTTCATATATATATATATTATTTTTTTTACACGATTTGTAAATTTTAAATAAGATGTAATTTTTATTTATTATTTTATTAAAAAAAACTGAAAATTTGAAAAATTGACTTGATAATGACAAGCAAATGTTATGACCGCGATGTAATACGAACAGACTTATTTGAACGTGATTTTTGACCGAATACGGGACACTCCACAGTCAATAATACATTATGATAAAAACTGAATCGAAAAATAAAGATTGACAATTAATAAAAAAAACCCGATAATATTTTTGATTAGGCTAAATTTGCATAGTTTATTAAACAAATATGCATTAAAAACGAAAAAATGACCGAAAAATGCTAAAATATGTTCTAAAAATGAAAAAATATTGAAATATGCAAAAAAAAGCAAAAAATGCGAAATAAAAATTTTGAAGTCTCTGTTATATGAATCAAATTATAAACTTGGAAAGCATTGTCTAAGATTAACCAAAAAAAGATGCATTTTGCATTGAAATCCGGGCCCTAGATATTAATATTTATTGTATCGAGTTCCAATAATGATACATCATTCTTATTGACGATCGTAATCGTCGTAATTTTGGAAAAAATAAATACTCATACCAAAAATGACTGGATTTCGTATATAAAAATATCTAAAACAGTTTATTTTTATCAGTTAATGGCTAAAATTACTTTTTGATGAAAAAATAGTGAAAAACAAGATTAAAACAGGACAACTACGGAGAACATGACTACTTGCGTACTGTTTAATTCCGAATAAAATAACAGCACTGTTCTGTTTAAAACAGGACGTATGGTCACCCTAGTTTAACCCCGTCGTAACTCCTCTCCGGCGATGGATCTAGGATTTTGTTCAAGGAGAGAGGGAGGAGCAAAGTTTTTCGATAAGTTATAAAGTACGTTAACATTGTAACCACCGCAAAACTGACCGAGGTCCTAGGTCAATTGGGAGAGGGGTAGGCTCTCTGGTCCCTCGTATATCAACCACTGCTCCTCGTGCTTATTATGATAATAATAATACACCTACGTGACTGCACCGACGTCTTTAAGACTATTATTATTATTATTATGTTTATCGACAGGGTTGATATATCTTGACGTGGAAACGATCCGAACATTGTTTCCACGTGCGTACACGGACAAGACGATACGGTATAATAATACGAGTGCGGTGTAATATAGCAGAACGCGTATCGCGCTTTTAATAACGCGACGACGATACGTAGGCCGCGCGGCGCGCGCGGGTAGCCCATAAAAGACGTTTTAATAAAGGCGTTTCGTCGGGAACTGTGCGCTGCGGATCGGCCGCGGGGAGTGCGCGCCGCCGGTTTATTTTTGCACACAATAGCCGGTTACTGGCGGCCGGCAGTGTTTATTATTTTTCGAAAAATCTCATAATCCGAGTGTTCAAACGACAACGATTGTATTGACGATAAGATTAATGCTCCGTGTAAATTGCGAATTCCATCGTAATGCCATCGCGGCCCGTTTTGTCCCGCGGAGAAAACCATTTTCCAACAATAATGCTGCGCATGAAGCATAATATACTAATAAACCATGTACAGGTATATTATACCTGTTTATGGTTATCGAACGTACGTATCGCATTTATTTTCCTTTGAAACGATTGATATCGGATTTTCTTGTCCGTCCGAACGGTACAGATCGATCGTGCTTCGATTTTCGCCGTGACGACGAACACTTACTGTTTTATTCATGTTTTTTTTTTTTTTTTTTTACTTTTCTATAAACCGTTCGAAAATTAAATCGAATTTTTTCATATTTTTTCTATTTTTTTTTTTTTTCTTACAGATAAATCATGTAATTTATTCAAATAAATATTTATTATACGTTTATCATACTATGGTGATTCTTTAAAATTTTTGACGTAATGACCATCATCATAATTTAATGCTAATATTATATTTGACCACCCCCCACCGAAACCAAATTAATGAAAAATTATTGTAAGATATGATTTTACAAATAAATCATAATTATATTGACAATCATAATGCTAACCAATATATTATAATGAACTAGGATTTAGGTGACAAAATTATCATGAATACAATTGTACCAGTATTATGTTTTTGTGAAAAACAAAATATAAATACATTTCATACATTTCTTTATGTTACCGTCTGATTTAGACATAGCTAAGATTAGACTTGATTTAGAAAATAGAAAAAATAGAAAATTTACAATACGTAACTACGATTTATTATAGAATTCCCAAAAAATTGTACTCGAGTTCTCTTGGGGATCGCAATACATGTGTTAAGATCATAGCTACACCATAAGACTTACCTAACGCATATATGTATAATATAGTACAAAACGTGTACAGAGGATGTATTGTGAAAACAGCTCCCCCGGGTTTCACAGTTTATTTTTAACTTTCAAAACATTTTTATTAGGCATATCAGAATGTGTTGTAATAATATTGTACATAAATTTATGGTCACAAAAATATTTTATAATAATTTCGTATTCGATTATGGGATTTCTAGAATTTCGAACCGTTCTGTGTGGTATTTAAAAAGTCCAGGTATCTTTCATTAATTTAAATGTAGCAATAAACTATTGTATCATTATAAGTATACGTATAGTTTTATTTAAATTGAAAAATCCCCGTAAAACTTAGTGAGACTCAGGTTTTACATGGAAACTCGAACTGGCTTTAATTGAAAAAATTATTCTGTTCAGATTTTTTAACCAAACTCAATTATTTATTTTAATGTATGTACGTAGAATTATTATTATTTTCCAAGTACGACCCTGAAAAAAATACACTTTTCTTTTAGTGAATGTCTGGGTTGAAATATTTTAATACTTCATCTTTTTTGTATGTATCCACTTTGCATTTCTAAGTTTTTTTTTTTTTTTTGTCTCTGAATATCTGTTTGAAGCTTACATAACATACATAAACTATATTCCTTACATAAATATAATATTTATTGTGTTCAATAAATTACCAAATAAATGTAACAGTTCATATATAGTACATGTACATTTTGCATCTTACATTATGCTATGTATAAGTTTTAACAAAAAATGTACTGTTTCACGTTTAATACACTTTAAAATTCAAATATCAGATTAGAATTAATTTTAACCGACGTCGTATCATATATAATATATGATTTAACCCGAAAATTCACATTTAAAATACAATAATTTTTGTCATGCACATAGCGTTTTTAAATCAGTAAAATCTTCTTAATTTCAACAAAAATATTTATATTTCGTATCATGTTCATATTGTCGTTTGACGATTTTGGATATCAGTAAACGTCTTCTAAATTTAAACAATTATAAATTCCTAACTGGACATAGAATCTTACAAAACATTTACATTATAGTTTTTTTTTCTTTCTTAAAATTGAGTATTTGGCGGCCTTTAAATGTGAAGGTGATACTATGTAATTTTACAAGTTCATATTTTTTTTTTTCTTTGTAAATACAAGTTATAAATGCTGTGTGATTTATTTCAACACAACCTTACTTGATCAACAGATATTGATTAATATTAATTTTTATTAAATTTCTATAATAATATTTCAGTGTAACCAATCTCAATGATTGATATTTTTGTTTATTTTAAAATAAAAAAATAAGATTGTTAATTCTTAGTTCTCTGTAACTTTTTCACATTAACATAAAGTAACTTTTCTTTGCTCATTGAATAATCGGTTCTTAAATATTATGTTAATAGACTTTTGGAAAATGTTGTTTTATATATTCGTTCTCTAGAAGTAATTAGTTTTTGTTAATAGTTTTAACAATGCTATAACTCATTCTCAAACGTTCTGTAAGCTATATAATATGTTGTGACCATACTCAAAAAGAGCATTCGGTTTATTATATTAACTCTTCTAAATATACAGTAAAATAATTTACGCTTGGAGCATCACTTTGATGGAGAAAAAATTATAATATTTTTCTAAAATGAATGCCAGAGATTATAACTAGGCGTGAGTCGATTTCCTAAAACCGAGATTATATTGTTTTTTTTTTTTTTTTTTTTCAAAACCAGATTTACATGAAACATTTAAATAGATAAAGCAAAAAAAAAAGTATAACCAACATAAAATAATAATACCAACAATATCAGTATGGATTGTACATATATTTTATTGTTTATAGGGAAAATGGCAAAACCGTGGTCCCGGTCAAACCTATATGCTTAAAGAGTTGGTTTCTAAACGTATCGAACATCGGTTTTACATCAGTTGCTCACATCGGAAAATTAGGAATGTTTCATGTCTAGTAATTAATATACAAGTTATTCGGCGGCGACCGGCACGAAGAGGTATGATAATTTTCAGACATATAATCCACGTCAACTGCGGTTTATCCAAAAGGTTGATTTATTTTTCATGATATATTTTATGATATACATCGCATATGTGACAGTGTCGTTGGAAAACGTAAGGGTCAAAATGAGATTATAAAAAATAAAATAATAGTGTATTATAACATACAATCATCAAAATTTTTTTTTTTTTTTTTGGTTTAAATTTTCTTCCATAAACCAAAGTCGGATGCTTTTGTAGATTTAATGCACGTCGCACAAGAAAATCGAACAATTTAAAAATTCACTGATGACATTTTAGAAACATACATTGGTCTTAGTACGTTCTCTTCCAAAATTTTGACTGAAATTGTGGATGATGAGATGCTACGAACTACAAATTAACCTGAACTATATCATCGACGTATAAAAATTATCGATATTATGTAGCTCATTGTTCCGTCGATACAGTATTGTATGTATTATTTAAATTATAAAGAAAAACATATTTATTTATGAACTCTCTTCATAATAAAAAATTAAGGGTTTCTCATAAAGACATGATGTCGTAATAATCATATTGCGTTTACTGAAATTCTATCATAGTGTAGTATATATTTTGGTTTTTTTTTTTTATTTACTTTCCAATAAACTTCATTTTGATAGTATAATGTTCAGAGAAGAAGCAGAATATGAAGAAGAATTATTTCTAAGAATGATTCCCAGAGAACAACAGGGTAATGCATTCAACTATATTGTACTTACGAGGAAGTCAGAAGAGGTTTTTTTAAATTAATTGATTGAAGTACATCTTTTTGATAATGAAATCAAATTTCGAGAATTCTTCCATGAAAACAGAGAACAATTTTATTTTAATTATACTCTTGTTCAAACGAGATTTCACAGTGAAACTATTCATTGCGAATACTCGAACTATTATGTCCCGACCAAAAATTGGCAGTAACTTTAAGGTTTTTGGAAATATTATTTAAGAACAAATACAGATACATAGCATGTATCTAATTACTTTTAAACTTTACCAATTTATGAATACAAGTGCCTTGGTAAGCGTGTAAAATTATTTTCGAGGTTATTACTGATTTAAGATTATAATATATATATGCCGTATAGAATATGCCGTTTTACTTGTGACAATCAATTGGTATTTTCAATGCTTGCATGTTCTGTACCTGACGATAATAGTATTGGTGTAGAATGAACGGAGCAAATACGTCAGACTATAAATTCCGCCCGTTTATATGTTCCATATGCGTCTTTCAACTATCTCCAAAACTCTCCTCTGGTTCGTCTTACGCGCCAGGCAAACGCAGACTCGTCGTTCGCTTAACAATATTTTGTATTCTTCGTTTGATTTCTCGAACCGTTATGCACTTTTTTTTTTTTTTTTACTATCGTGATTGTACTTAATATTTTATCATTGTGTACCGTCAGAATGCATTCATTCGCACGCATGTCTGGGCCGTGCTCGTAAATTATCGAATAAAATAAACCTACATAAAATACTACCGGTCGTGGTATGCGGTCGCAGCACGGGCCCAGACTAGTGGCGGGTCCGGACGCACTGCGTTATTTACCGGCGCGTCGCATTAAGTGGAAAAACGGTCACATATAAAATGCATGTACCTGGTGGCTCTGCGTCTGGACGCCGCAATAAAAACGTATCCGAACGTCGTAATCAACACGTCGACGAAACGGAAATCCTGTGCGACGGTAACAATGAAACAACGAACACATATCGCGCTCGTGTACCTTGTGTAAATATTACGTGTAACGTATGACAACGCTAGGCGGTGTTCAGTAAAACGTGTCTAGTTACAAGAACACTTGCGGCTCGGCGCAGGTGGTACCAGTAAGGTAGCTATTGTAGGGCGAAGTGGGGCAGTAGCCCGGGGCCCCGGAACATAGGAGGCCTTACGGTTCTCGGACGGTTCCGAAACGACTTAATAAACCAATATAGTTAAGATATTATACTCCGATAGTCCGACGATTTATTATTGCGATACTGTAGTATAAAGAATGTTAACTAAAAACCTTATCAATTATATTTAATGTATAACTTTTTAGTTTCAACATTATCCAAAGCGGACTGGTCAACGTTCACATTAAATGGATAATGATTGATGTTTCATGTTTATAATCGAAAAATTACACATTCGACAAAAGGCATGGCCAATTTCGACTTTATGCAAGTGCTCACATTATCCGTAACATGTGTATGATAGATAAATTAATTTGCTAATATATTTTTAATAATCCTATAAAGACAATATTTATCAGAGGGGCCCAATTTATTTACTGCCCCGGGACCTTATCATATCTTCGCCACCGGTTGTTATCAACTAGTACATGTTAGCCATGTGCATGCACATCATTAGACGCATGTTGTTCGATCCACAATTGTTGTTCGTATCATTATCACCAAACGGATGTACAACAACATTCTGTACAAATTTACAGTAACACAATGTGATTACCTACCGAATTTTTGAAATGAAAGTTGTGTCTGTATTGAGTCTTGGTGTTCTGATTTTTTTCTTTTTTCTTTTCAGATTCCGAATGAAACGAGAAATATATTTATTAATTTTAAGATGTTGTTTTTTTTTTTTTTTGTTTATCTGATTACACGATTTTGATCAGGAGAATTATTCTGATTATCTATTTCAAGAGAAGTTTTTTATAAAAAATATTTTCCAGTTGGTATTTTGAAGAGGATCTTTTTTTAAATTCTTAGGCAGTCTTCGAGCGATTGAGAAAAACAGAGAAAAAAATCACAAACAATTTTAATCAAGCACACAGTACAGCCTAGTACTCAGTTACACATTATTCTATTAAACCATAAATTAGATCATTTATACAAGTATTTTATGAACATTTTATATTTTTTTTTTAAAATAATTAAATGCAATTTTCGCTAGAAAATAGGCAAATAGACAAGCACTAGAAATATTCGATTAAAAGTAAAACCTGACTTATTAAGAAATTTTTTCGATTACTATATCGAAAACCTGATCCGCTCTTTCGTACAAGATAATATTTCCGAAACAAATGTACGTTGGTTTCAAGCTTAAAACTCATATATAACGATATCATTTATCTGACCATGGATTTTCTCTTGGTCTAGGAACTTGACCATGTTTTTTAAATGTAACTATTATAAAATTATTTAATCTTGCCCAAGAGATATTTTACTGTTATAGATTAGAGAACACTAGACACTTTTAAGATTGATAAAAGTTTACTATCGTCATATATTTTTATATTTTCTTTTTATTCATTTATAATACATTAATTAATATAAAAAAAATATCAAAATATTAAACATAATAAAATATATCTGAGGTCACAAAAAATTGAAAACAATTATGCATTCATTTTAAACAGAAAAAATCTTTTTCGATTTTTAAAAAGCGTTATTCGAAAAATTGATATATGCTGTACATTTAGAGTGTTACAGGAACCAACATGTTCAATTTCAAGTTCATATTTTTTGTTGTTTTTTAGATATTATTACTTAGATAATAAGTAAGCGAGTAAGAGGTATTTGAATTCTATACACTTATAATGATAATGCAGTTTATGAACTTATAATCACTTTTACTAGGGTACAACTATCACGACTGGAGCGAATTTTTGGAATTTTATCTGCTCTTCGTCAACAACATTTCGGTGCAAAACACTTTATGGTATACACAATAAAATCTTATCTATGCATCGTAATTCGCTTAAAAAGGTATCGCAATGACATTATCATAAAAAAACAAATGTACATGTGTCTGCGTATGATGTGCGTATACTATTTAACTATTTAGGAATCAGTACAATTATTGCACACATATAACACATAAATACACGCACGTATTGGAATATAGAATTTTTTTTTATTCATTTATCATACTGAGTGATAAAATTCAAACAATTGATAAAATGTTACTCCCTCGTTAGATTTATCACATTGAAATTCCAAGTATGGTTGAGTCTTACGGTTGTCGTTTTTACCACCCTTTTGTTTATTCTACAACAAAGAAAACAAACAGTTGTGCTGTATTTTTAATATTCATATAAACACAAGCATCCTGTTCGACTGCAAAATATATACAGTCCGCTTTATGATTGTCTACATATCTTGCACTCGTAATATGTAACCTGTATATACATGTCGCATCAACTTAGTGAAATCGCTCATTTCATGAACTACACATCCATATCTTTATGAAATGTATCCATGTAATAAAATTTACTTTTTTGTACATTATATGGAAAATTTTTCATTATTTTTGTGAAGTGGATAAAAGTAATTTTATCAGCGTTGTAAAATATTAGTCTTTTAAAATAACCCGGACAAAATAAAAAAGAAGCTAGACAAAGATATTAATAACAACTGTGTTCAAATGTGACATTCGTATGCCTTTTCACCGTAAAATGTATTAAGGTGACACTTAGGGGAAATGTGCTTTGGGAAGTTTGTTTTTTACAATTATATATTCCAAAAAATGTGTTTAATTTTAGAAATACACACATGATAAATTAATTTTATAAATATTTATACAATTGTTTTTTTATAGTAACGTCATTGCGATACCTCTTTAAAACACGTCTACTTTCTTAGAATTTGTTTAAAAAATACAATCTAAATTACGTTTCAGGAATACTAGTACGTATGGGTACGTTTGAGAACATCCGTTTTTAACTAACGAAATAAATTTCCTTTTCGCAACACATCTATAATATTATGTTGTACAAATACTCCGAGTGTACAGGAAATTTATACCTACATTCGTGGCTAATGGAACGAGTTCCGGTCAAATTAACGATGGTTTTTATGAAGGTTAAATTCAACGTTTTTCTCTTTTCGATCGGACCAACTGTTCAAGACGTAGACATTTTCCAAACAATTATCGAGCTTGAAATGAAATCAGCAATAATTAATTAAACATCAATATTAACTTTCAATTGCGCCCGATTGAAATAGTTTTAAATCTCTAACCAATAAAGATGGTCGAAGAATATTTTCATTTTTCCCGAGCTGATACAAAATCTGAAACCCGCAGTGCTCAAAAATAATATTAAAATTGTATTATCGAATCGCTCATCAACGCTAAGCACGAAGCGGACGGGCTCGTCACGCTGTGTTGCAGCCGGTTAATCGAATTCATTCACTGCTATACCATACCATACCATTACCTAATGAAACGTTTTGTGCAGCGAAAGCTGGTTACCGCGGTCACCGAGAGTTCTACGAGAAAACATAATCTCAACAATTTATATTTAGTCAAAACACCACGGTGATATCATGTACGTGTGTTCTATAATATTATAACGACACCCACGATCGTTTTGATGAGATATTGTATCGTTGCTCGTGTTTACTCAGCGCAAGGGTTATTTGGTAACCCTAAGAAAACAGTATACGCTTCACAAAGTTTTGGATTCGAAAACTTTCCACCTTAACGACCTTAACTGTAGGTGGCCAATTTTGACTATGACATGCAGATGATTATCAATACAAACACACCGTTGACCGCAAACGTCACATCTTGCCATTAATAAATAATAGTAATCAGAACTATCGCGGAAGCGATAATAATAACGACAATTACAATAGCAGTCGGTATTGTAGCTGGAACATGATGAACCGTGCCTACGCTAAGGGCGTACATTGTGAATGGGCTACAACTTATGGCCTACAAGACTTTATTTTAAACTTTTACTTAAAACTGCGGTAAAAAAGACAGTTTGCCAAGAGCGCGGGAAAGACTTACTATGCTAACCTACCGATTATAACATTGGAAATGATAACAACCCAATATTTCGCAAACGTATATGAACAAGGCTATCGAGATAACAGATAATTTCAAATTTTTACTTTCATTTTTTTGTCATAATCGTTGATTTTGCAACGTGGTGTTCAGCAGTCATGGAATTTTGCAACGTTGAGTCATCATTCCAATCAGAAAAAAAAATCCACAAAGACATATGGTGTCGCGTGCACTTATTGAAATGGCTCATTCCATAAAATGGATATCCGCTTCATGAAATGCATTCATTTAATGAACCTGACATTTTTTTACGGTGTATGGACAATTTTTTGTTATTTTTATGAAGTGGATGAAACTAATATTCTTCGCTTTGTGAAATACATGATTTTTAAAATTAACCGGCTGTAACTCATTAGCGCACTATAACACATTTTCAAATTTTTCCATTAATTGAATTACCATTTTAATAATTAATTGTAGACATATTAAACTGAACAGTGAGAGTAAGTGTGTAAATTTTTCAAAAATCAGAATTTAGAAACTCAGAAGTAGAAGTTTTCTGTATAATCTAATATTTTCGTCACTCTCTGTATACCATAAACGTTTCATTTGCAACTTTAAAACACCACTTATGGTGTAAGTAAATAATACTCTTGACGATTTTTCGTAAATTTATAGATAAAAAAAATTATTTTAATATTCAATATTTTCTATATATGATTAATTTTTTTTTATTATTTAAATTCTTACGTTTTAGTATATACAGCTTTAATATCCTTAATTATTTTTATTCGTCCTTCTTTATTTATTGGTTTTTTCAGCTTATGTAATAGTCTATTAACATATCATAAAATAGTTATTTTTTAATATTAATTAAATAAAATAATTTAAAATTTGGTATAAGTGTCAACGAGAATAGGTTACTAAGTGTCGAATAATTTTAAATTATTTGATACATTTTTGACCTAGTTTCCAACGACCATAAATTAACCGGTTACAGATTGGATGGAGAATATAGTGGTAATATAATGATATAGTAGTTTTCATGATAATTGTATTATTATTATTTTAATAATTTTGTATTTAATTTTGTATTTGATATATTGGTTTGCAGCCGGTTCATATAATTCACAAGTTACAAAGCTATTTTTATTTATATTTTATACTTTTACCACACAATTACCATCTGCCACATACATAGTTTCATAAGAGTATCTTGTTAATCTTAAATAATAATAAATAGTATTATTTAAAACAAACTTAAGTAAAATAAAGAAATAAAACTGTCATTAATACTGTTTAATTGTTTATCAAACCATATAATTTACCTTAAATCAAATTTTTCACAATGTGGAGAAATTAATTTTACTCCACTTAACGAAAAAGTCGAAAAATTATCCATATAGTGTAAAAAACATCAATTGCACTAAATGGTTACATTTTATGAAATAAATGTCCACTTCGTGAAATGAGCGATTTCACTAAGTGAACGAGACGTGTACATACATGTATTTGTCATGTTTAAATTATGTTATCGCTATACCTATGTATTGAACTGTGGATTGGGTTTTGTTGATATAAGTTCCGGAGGTAGTTTGAACACTATTACAGAATTGAAAACTGACGAAATTTGACCAATGTAGATCGTCCGGGAAGACAAAGATGGCCCAAATGTGATGTTCCTGTACTGTAGCTAAGTGCAGAGAGTATATAATTTTTAACTCGCCGCGTGACGTATTTGTAATCGTGATAGTGAAGCTAAATGGCCAGGAATAAATAAATATTGTAATTTATTTATCGGACCCTAAAAAACGGCAAAGGTGACCGCTGATCGTAGTCTATGTCGATGAATGTGATAAATAAATTAAGTATAAATAATAATATTATAATAATATATTAATATATATATATTAATTTTACATATTTATATTTCATTGAATTAATTTTATATACTTACTTTGAATATTGACCATTTCATAATATTTTATTTTTAATGATAATAATACTTGTGTATTACTATCAACACCGACCGCAATGCAAAGGTTTACTACGTCACATCGGATAAAATTGTCACATGCTTTTATACGTGGGTAACATATAATACGCATTTATATAGTGGTTAGAAATATTTATGTTTACATATGATAACTATAAATACAAGTTTGTCAGTTTGTTAGCGCTTCTATTGTTGTATATTGCTTCTACATTGTTATACATTGTCAATATTTATAATCCATAGCGTTAAAATCGTGCGAACGAAATGCAATGTACCCCGAGTGTATTAACGATAATGTGATGAAATGGAAAGTTTGGACCGTATTATTCTTATCTAAATCAATTATAACTTATCAACGGCATGCATGGATTATTGAATCAGTTAAAATGTATTTTCTATGTCAATAATAACTGAGTAAAACTACATGAAAGTACTACTAATTACACTACCATCACAATATTTATTGGTAATTCATTCATGACAATACTTTTGACGATTCTTACGTAAAATAAGTGCACGGTATTTAAACGGTTCTTCAACTTTAAATGTTATGTGACATAACGTTTTTAAATTGAAAATATCTTTATTTATTGCGGATGATTCGAAGTTTGTGAAAAAAAATTTAGATCTTATGACGTTTTGGACAATTATCGCGTTCAAAAGCCAATTTTCTCAATGACGATTCAATTTTCGCTGTTGACGGGAGAATATTACGAATAACAAACCAAAAAGCTTCGTATTCGTCATGTTGATACGTGTGATTTGTTTTTTGGTTGTGTTTTATCACAGCTAGGTTTGAGTCAAAATTAGTAGTTTGAATTTACAGATATTTTAAAGATGGTCTGAAAGTGAAATGTTCCAGGCCAGTTAGGTTTTAGTGTTCATATGTGTGATAACAACTGTCCTATGCTGTACATTTTAACAATACGGCGCTACCTATTACTAAGCTTATAATATTATCACCGCTGATAAAAATGCGCCCACGATTACACAAAAAAGTCCAAATTTACAGTCACACGCACACACGCATTAAATATTACCACTAGATATAAGTTAATTTTAGCTGTCTTCATGAATTATAAATTGAATCATTAAAATATACCTTGTACTATAATCTGTCTTTGTATTTTCCGTCTCGCTGTCTATGTTCAACCTACGGATACGAGTACTAATTACATCGTCAACCGTCTGTGCTACACCGTGAACTGTGTTTTTTGATAAACTCTTATATATATATATATATAATTGTTATAAGTAGTGGGCACGAATCGTCGTTTATTATATATTATATATTTATTAAGCCGTACACCCACGGAGCAAAAAGTATCCGGGTTCGCGTGATATTATTTGACGCTACTGTCCCAAACATTTACGTTTATGAATATTGTATAATATTGTGTATTTTACAAGTTATGCGGATGAAATTTTAAAAATTATAAAACAACGCTTACACGAATCATGTATTTATACGAATAATTGACTATCATTTCTAGTGAACCTAATAAATAGTATTATGTATGCACATATACATTCAAGTGCAATACCTAGTTGAGATATTGTAAAGTGTAGGTATTATTTTTCAGCCAAAATGCATATGTATGCGTATGAAACGCGTGACGAGCAATTATATTATATTGGCGAGAAAATAAATGTCCATAAAATAACGAAGTATCAGAACAACTACAAAAGTGTACATATAGTATAAGTCGATTTTGAAAAATAAAACCTTTATCGAAAAACGATCAGCATCTGTAGTGACATAATATAGTAGTTTGTACTTGATTAAAAAAAAAAAAACACCCAACTGTCCGAGCATTTTGTTCGCCAATGGTAGTCATTTGTTAAAAAAAAAAAACGGCCAACGTAAAATATTTATAAAATGAACCCCTGAAAAATAAAACCAATGGTGTTATTCTCCGTACGTAGTAATAAATTGGTTGGTTTACCATTGACTTTTTCAAGTAAAATTTAAAGACGAGTTTTCCACGTGGTGGTGGTGGCGGCGGTGACCGGGCGTTAAATAAAATAAATATTTCAATTGCGTTTGCCACGGACGGACCGGAGAATTCATTATAACAAGACAATCGATAGGACCATTAGGAAGCTTAAAGAGGAAACATAAATCTAGTTTAGTGTGCGCTTACGAACCCGCACACACACACACACACACACACACACACATACATACACTAGCAGCGTTTCTAACTTAATAACTTTTAACGTGTGGTGTAGTTATGTTGCGTGAGTTTTTCACCGTTAGCAGCGCAAACATAACGCAAAAATCTTGCTAGCATAAAACCCTTTTTCCAGGCATGTCGAAATAACGGGAACCGACAGATGGACAAACTAATAAATAGCTGACTTGGACGAAATGAAGTCAAAAATTGTTGTGAGAGTTGTTAAAATTTGAAAAGCGCGATTTATATACATTTATAGCTAATAGTGAAAAGAGTATTTCGCCTCGGACCTTGAACACGTTGAAACATACATTAGCTTAATACTTTTCCTCACTGAATAATGTGTTAAACGATTTTCTTACGTTTTGAACCGAGTACAATATATTAAAAATACACACACACACACATATATATTTACATCGGACGTTGTTTTAGTTTATTACAATTTGAAGCCGAGTCGACGTTTTAACATACCTTACCATCTAAGAAAAATACAGTGATCCCCAAGAAAACCTATAAAAGTTCGTGACGTATATAGGGGCATGCACTACGCCTTAATAATATCGATGTTATTATTTAACATTTCGTATAACTTAATAATATGTTTTTTTCGGACCACGAGAACGGGAATAACAAGTTGTTGATTGAACGCCGATGATGTGGGCGTTTAAAAATAAATCATTTGTCAAATACTTTTTTTAGGGTAGTAAACGCGTATTAATTTGTTTTCGACCTATTGCAAACGTTCAATAAAATACAATGTAATCATCAGGTCCTGAAAGTTGTTGTTCAATGCGTGAATAAAATCAAAAAGAACAAAACATATGTGTTCCAAAGCATTCAAAATCAACTATACACAATATATTTAGCAGTATCTACATAATATTATTATGTAAATACCACTATTCAAACGAATTTTAAGAACTCATTTGTATTTAAATAATGGTGGAAGTTTTACAAACAATCATTAAAAACATTGAAAAATTTTACAAATAACTGGTGTAGTAACTATGTACAATTGTGGAAATTGGATCACATATTAACATCGTGCAGCAGACACGGAAGGTTACAGCAGTTATCAACGGAAGCATGGAAAACTTACCTAGATTAGTTCATGAATTATGAACACATACGCATGAAAAATATTATATTCATGTTTCTACTTTTACATGTAAAGTTAAAAATTATTTTCGTCAAAAGTTACATTTAAATAATGTGGAGTTTTGGGTGTGCTATATTTTGCATAGGTTATACGCATAAATCATTCTCAGGTCAACCTTCATATTGTTCTCTCTCGCGTTCACACGCGCCCACGCACACGTTCTTTCTCTATTTTCTACTTTTCTCGCACTGCATATAGAATGATATTCTAACGCGTGGGGTTTGTACATCATGTATTAAATGTTCCCAGGTGTAAACGTAAAATAAACGCAACAGGATCACTCTTTATCTGTACTAATTGAGTTGGAATATTCCAAGTTGCGAAAGTTTCATTGCAAAATCAAAATCATTTGTTACCATTAATATTATTTACGTACGTAACATGTATATGCTGACGTTGATTTAATTGACGAAGCCGTCTGAGTTTTGAACGTCAGTGTTTAATTTTGAACTTGCGATTTGGAATTTATATCCACAGTTGTTCGAATTACCGTTCAATACTATATGTTTCAGTAATAAACAATATTATTTCTTAATTGTATTTTATGAACGCGGTGCTTGAAAATGTCACGAAACAAACTAATATGGTGATCTAAAGACTTTTGAATTAATTATAGAGGTTTATTATACATAATTATAAAACCCTTGCTTTATGGTACGAATCATTCAAAAAATTGGTTTCTATATACGAGACATTTTTTTTTCTTTGTGTATTTTTAAAATGATTCGTAAAGTTCACACACGTCGTAGAAATTTATGATTGGTAAGTTTTTATAAATACTAAGAATGGAATCACCATAAGTTATTTAAGTCTAGGATTTTGATAAAAATTGAAAATGTATAAAAAATTGAGACTACTTACAGTTATTGAAAGTTCACTGGATTAAGTCAAGCCTGAAACAAAATATTTTTATATTATAAGCATGTTTAAATAATTCAAATAGATTTTAAAAAAGGAATTGTATTTTAGTGCTATATAAAAAAAAAAAAAAAATATGTATAAAAGAATAATACAATGTGAGTGCAGTGCAGTACAGTACAGCTTAGTTTTATTTTAAATTTCAGTTCAATGGCTTAGAAGCTATAAGTTTTTTATTTTATTTTTATTTTCCTTGCATTTTTACACAATCAAATATTAAGTAATATTTATAAAATGTACGAGTACATACTTAACTCATTGAATAAAAATATATTCTTTAAAATGTTTTATATTATGTTTTTTGATATGCATATAAAAAGTAAAGACATTTGTTAATGGCGTTGATTTTATTGTCGACCAGTAATTAGAGTTTCAACGAAAATTGTATAGCGAACTGAAGTATCAGACGAAAATATGATGCATCGAATAGTTAGTTGGTCATTCTATTCATTGGTATAAAAGAGGTCGACAATTATATTGATGTTTTATGCATTTGCCTTCCTTCTATTTCCTAAATTGATTTGAGAAACACACGATTCAAAGTTGGTTCACTAACGTATATTATTTTACAAAGTTCTTTTTAAAAATGTATTAGTTTTTCTGTAATATTTTTAATAGGGACAAATTGAACTTTTAATCAACTAGAAGTTGATATATAGCGAAAACTGTCGGAGTCAATTAGGTTTGAGGGTTCGTGTATCTTAAATAATATAAAAAGTTGATTACTTCTAAGATGAAAATTGGCATGGGTGGATTTTTTCCTCTTCAACTTATGTGTGATTACGTTTCACGGAGCCTGGAATTATGTGTTGGATTGACTATCGCTTTTAATCATTGTTGTTAGCACAGATTGGTTTCGGATAAACGAATTTCGGATCGCACGGCTTGGTACAATAAATAATTTCATTTTTCGACAGTGATGAGGTTATTCGGTCGAGGGAGTTCAAAGTCATTCGTCTTATTGATTGAAATAATGCAAGATATTTATAGTGTCATCGTTATTGTTTACAACTTGAACGATAATTACCATAATTGACCATACGAATCCAACCGTTTATTAGAAGCTACGCGTCAGTCGACAAAGCGGCGTCGCCGTCTAATGTAGATACCATGTATGTACGTACGTGCCTGTGCTTTAGGTTCTGTTTAATTTCGGATTTAACGTTCTTTGAAAGACCAACGGTAGGTTTTGATAACGGACACAGGATCGAGGCAACTGCTTAAAATATACGTAGGTTGATGCAAATCACGCACTATTCAGTTGGGATTTACAATTAATTACACTGGAATGAACTCTCAGCGCGCCCGGAAAACAAAAACCTTGTGCATATTTTCTGGTGTCCCGTGTAAGATAGCGTATTTGTCTAGAACTCTAAATCATCGAAGTTTTGAACTAATTTTTTATACGAATTACACTAAATGCTAACGTAAAAAACTTACATATCCCACATTTGTCTACTATAATTATAATACGTAACGTAATAAATGTGCATTGTCATAATAGTGTATGCGATAAAAATTTGGTTTTATTCTCTATTAATTTTAATATAGAGAAAATAGAAAAAAAAATTATATTATATTATGTTCTATTAGTGAGAACGTTATCTTTTTTTTTCTAGATGTAAAAATAAGTACGAAAATAATTCATACATTTTGTAGATGATCTGTATTATCTGTATGAATATCAAAAAATACTATAAAATATCTCTGAAAAATTGATTTTAAGTTTTGCATTCATATACTTATAACGTAGAGTATTTTATTGTATATTTACAACAGTATGTTCATTTCTTTACAATTACAATTATATCATAGAGATAATGCATTATAAATTATAACAGTGTTGTTTAGTTATACACAGTATAGAAATCTGTTAAGACTAAACTTTATACTATTGATTATCATTACATTCGGAAAGTGATATTTATCGATTTTTGCATAAAATATAATAAATATTATAACAGCGCACGAAAACGATTGATAAAAATATATTTGATAGAGCATTCAAGTTGATTTTCTACATTATCAGAGTATTATGAGAACATCGTTGTACCATGAACTCCATGAGTAAAATTACGAAATTATGCGTTCTATAAATATTGATTAAAAGAAAAACTGTACGTGATAAAGAAAATGAATATAATAATTTAATATAATTATGTTATTGCTGTCTTACACAACGTTCGGCGAATTATTTTTTGAATTACTTAGAAGTTACTAATTTGTATTCAATTCTGATTTACAGAACTACTCCCTGTCTGAAGCTTTTGACACGTTTCAACTTTCAAAAGAAATGTTATCGAATAAAATAATAGATTTTATTCTGAAACATATCAAATTAAATATAGTTTTATGTGTATACTCACATGCTTTGAAACATGAAACATACATTTTAAATTATTTGCAAACTGTTTAAAATAAGTAACACAAAAAATATAAATTAATATTCTTTACACTATAACTCATGAAAAAAGATTATATTTCATTATAATTGTATATTATTACGTATGTGTTTTATTTGTTTAATGATGGATATTTGAGAAGAAAATATTTCTTAGCACGTAAATATCAACATTTTCGACACTTATTCAAAATTATAATTCTAAAACGCGAAACCGTTAAAAACGGTAAATATTTTAATATTTTACCATGATGCGACATTGTAAACATTTCAAATTTTAATAAAATATTGTATGATTAAAGTGTTGTAAAAAATGTATGCAATATTAATACTTAATTTGATTATATTTGAAACTAACAATGTATGTAATGCCATTTTAAAGTTAATATAATTTGTAATATTTTCATTAGTTATTAAAATATGTTCAAAAAACTGTCAAGGATCAAATAAAAAGGAATATAATATTTTAAATCCAAAGGTTTTTTTTTTATATATTACGATATATTAATCGTATTAATCATATAATGGTTGCAAAATATGCATTAAATTTATAATGATAATCTCCATTGTCTTATGGTACTTAATTTATTAACGCTTTGAATAAATGTAATTTCTAAAATTTGACTATTATAAATTAACTATGATAATAAAAAAAAAAAAAAAATAATTAATATTCAAAACACCAAAAATTAAAAATTATAATAATTGGTTAACCGAAACTCTAGATTTAATATTATTCTATACTACAGGTTCATATTATACCCAGTAATCTTAACTTGATGTAAAAATAAAAGAAGGGTTTCTAATGTTCAATATATATTCTTTATATTATTATAAAGTAAAATATGCTAAACAATTTAAATCTATACCTATTAATATTGTTCTTGCACATAAAAATTATTAGATGATAACTAAATATTTTTTAGGTGATTATAGTTTTCTTATTAAACTTTAGCAAACTTAAACGGATATTCATTGCATCTTACAATATTATATTATTTTAACATAATAACAGATGAAAGTCCATTTTACAATAATTTGGTAACAATTAAATATGGTAGTAAAGATAAAAGTTAATAACAAATCAATAATTATAATAATAACATATAAATGTAAAATAATATATTTTTATAAAAGGAATCACTTGTTAAAAGAATTATATTAATACCTGAACGTGCTAAATAATATTTGGAGGAAAGTGGTATTAAAAAAGTTCTTTGGATCTAATTTTATGATGATTAATTTTGAAGTTTATGAGACTACGTGTAGAGGAATCGTCAATTTCATTGTTTAATAATTTTTTAAGAAATATTAAATAAGAATAATTTCTCCTATACATATATCTTGTCGATAAAGTGTTTTCACCATAAAATCGTAGATTTTATCAAATACTATGTAAAAAAAAAAAAAAAAAAAAATAATCAGGTTTTAAAATTATTTTCTGTTTTAAATATTTTTAATCAATTTCATTGATATTTTGACTCGATATTTTAGACGTATTTTCTAATAAACCAAGAAGAAAATGTTGTAATGTGAAAAAAACACGATTAGCTATATTTTCTACGACCTTAAAATAAATTATAATACAATCGTACTTAATCGTCTTGTTATTAAAATTTGTGTTTACTGTTTCTATTGAACGTAGTTTAACATCGCTACACACGCCTAAACGTATTACGTAGTTTGCAACATTTTCAAAAGGCGGAGAGTAGAATATTATTTAATTTAATACTGGTATATTGCAGTAAGCAGGTATGACATTTGAATAATATACATGTACTGTACGCGTGCCACATTAAATGACATCTGTCGCTTTTAGCCGATCTCAAATAAGTTCCCTGCGGGAATTATCCGTGTATTTATAAATATACAATATTCCTCCAGAAAACATAATCAAGATACTATATTGTAAATTACGATTGATTTGTACATAAAAATTAACATACATATTGTGTAATCGAATTCATTTGCTGTAGTGAATTATTGTAGAATTTTGTAATAACTAATTTTATTATTAATTCTGTATGAGTTTATGGCACCACTTCGATGCCCCGTAATACGATGTTTATTAACTAATTTATAAAAATGTACGTTACGAATTGATAACACAAAGAAGGTGTTGTCAGCAACTTTCTGTTACAATTTTAATACGATTAATTTAACAATATTAATCAAACAATATTCAGACGTTATAAGTATAATATTATATAAGAAATGTTGGTTGATTGATTATCAATGCAAATGTATTACAGTTAATAAGAAACGCACACACACACGCATGCATAAAAATACGAGACATTTTATTATATACAAGTCAAAAGATGAGTGTTCGAAGCGGAATGTGAATAATTAACAGAGGGATTTTTTATGTTCGTATATTCGATGCGATACGCATGTTGGTGATACCTTCGACTGACACAATATATTGTAAAGCCGTCCGTTTCTGATTCTCCGAACGTTGTCCTGATGGCAGTTCCAAAAATTTGTGTACACAATTACCGTGATGCCGATGATCTGTTACCGAGCAAGAGAATAACGTACGGGTACTCGAGTCTTTAACACGATGAAAATTTAAAGCGCGCTCCTTCACGTCTACCATCAATTACCAGCTTAATTAGGCCGGGTACACGGTTGTCACTCAAAATCGCGCGTTCCTCGACGTCGACGATGGTATTTATGTGCCTATTATGCATCGCGATACGTTTTTTTTATTCGCAAGACCTCGCACGGTCGTTTCTCCTAGCCGCGTAAAGCGTACGTGTGTGCGGTGTCATGTTGAACTAATTTTTGACGAGGAGGAAAAAATGCATAAAAGGTACCCAACTACCCAGACCTACCTCCTTCTTATCCATCCTAACGGTATTCCCTACACAACAAACAGTTCAAAATTAAAAATATTACAAATGTTGTTGTTTGTAAGTTTTTTCATGTAGTCCGTGTCTCGTAGTCGTCTTTTATGTTCGTAACGTTTTGTATTTTGTTTAAAACGTTGTTGCCAGCGAGGACGCCAAGAACGCTGTATTATTATTATTACTTAACCGTGCGGGTGTATTCAATACTGTTCATTGAGCGAATTTCTAGAAACCGACCAGCCTATCTGTGTTTTCCAATGCGCCGTAACCGACCCACGATGACCGTCTGCTTGGGCGGACTGATGTCTTACGTCTAAATGTTCGAACTATAATCAACTGGTTTTATGCTGCTGTATGGAGTGCACTACATAGGTAAGTAAGACTCGCGTGAGTAAGATGCACATTCGTTTACGTAGAATATTTCTATTTTCTATGATACATCTAGGTATAATTTGGCAAATAGACCATCACCCACTCCCCGAACATTATGAAAGAGGAATGGCCTATGAAGTAATACCTTCACCGTGCCACTGCGAGTACGTATGAACTACGCATTGTCCTATTCGGTATAAATTCCACTGCGCTCCGTCCTTGACGAACGGTCGCGCGGTCATATGCGATAGGGATTGTCTGCAAGGAAAAGGGTGAATTAAGATAGCTTTGCACGTCGGTAGTTGAATTCAACGGGCGCCCAACACAACAATTAACGCTTGATTAGGGACCGGAAGGAGGGTGCGTTTGCCTGTGATTTTTGAATGCTAAGTACGCATCGAGGGTAGCTCCCTGATCGAACGACCTTTTACGCATTAACCGGAAAACGCACCCGCAACAAAACAGATTCGTGATACATATGCGTTCATGATACACATGTACATTTTGTGTTCCACAACAAGTTCCACGTTTCACGTCCCCTTCATTAGGGTACATGTACATGTAAAGTTACACCCGACCTACATGTGAAAATACAAATATTCCGTAGTGGTCCAGGAAAATAAATGTAAAAAACAAATAACATATCAAAAAATATACCAATATAGCAAACATGTAATTACTATACGAAATTCATAACGAATAGACTTAAAAAAAATTTAATACCTTAACAACAAGATTCTCAAGTTTGTAAAATAATTAGTAAAATATATAAATGTTATATAAAAAAAAAAAATAATAAAAAATTGTAACTCAATTTAATAAAAGTTTCCTATGGATATAATACAGGTTTTTATAAGCTGTTAGAAGAGCAAACCATTTGTATACGGAGTATTATTTACTCAATTCAAACGAACACTTAAAATGTACTATTTAATTTACAATATTAACTAGACTGTAATTTAACGGAAAAAAAAAGAAAGAACCAATCATTGTATTAATTCCTGTGAGGAATTGTTATAATAATTCAAATTAATTGGTTCACGTGAAAATTAATATTGAAAAACAATGAAGTAATACATTAACTTTTCTCAATTAATTAATTTAATTGTGAACAAATTATTCAAAATATTTGATGAAGATTACTATAATTGTTTTAAAGTGGTATAAGCTATATAAAATATATCCTCCTACTTAAAAATAAGCAAACATCTTATTAGTATTTTTATGTTTTGAAATTTGCAAACGTAAATCAAACACGCTTATAGACTTTAAATATTTTTTAGACGCCACTATAACGTTATAAAAGTTAAAGTAAAAGTAAGTTATACTATTTTGAATACTTGTACTATGTTAGGGGTAAACAATTTAAATAATGAATTGTCTAACGACTACTTGAATAGTATTCCTCCTACAACAAAATGAAAAAAAAATTGTGAGTTAAAGAAACAGCTACGTGTTTCCAGAAAGATATATAATTAATAAAATCGTCTGATTATTCAATACCGTGAACATACTCTTATAATATTATCGTTATCACAAAAAAAAAAGAAAAGATTATTCTAATGGACGGTCTGATTCATCAAAGAAAGTTATCTTTTTATTCGAAAAAAAAACATTCTACGACTATACATAAAGTTAGCACAATAAGTCATTAGGATAATAGAACAACATAATACGATACTATAAGATAAATAATATGATAAAGGATGTTACCCATTGATAATACCTCACAATGTTACAAAGAATGTATAATTGTTTAAATTATATGCATTTTTTTAACAAGTAAGTCACGGTTCTAGTTCCTGTTTAGTTTTTATGAGGGTTGATCTGGGATATAAAATGGAAGACATAGTTTGTATCAAGAGGTTTTTGTTGGAAGTGAGTTTCGTGTGAAATCTTTTGTAGTGTTATTTTGTGACGTCTGTCCCTGTACTCTTTTGTGAAAAGCTTGGTTTATTTTATAAAAAGATACTCCAGTAATAATACGTTGAGTGAAAAGCTTATTTAGGCTGTACAGTGTTTGGTTGGACCCCAATTTTGCAATAAGCATACAGTGGTCTAATTATTTGTATAAACATTTTTGAGTTTGAATTTAAGTTTGTATTTTAAGAAAGGTTAAAAAATATGAAGTCTAGTATTTGTAATTTTTTTTTTTTTTTTTTATTAATTTAGAGCCTTTTGTAAGATATTTGTCTTGAACTATACTGGTGTATTTTGTTTTATTTTAAACTGAAATGGTGACACTATTGCATTTGATTGCGAAAATTCACCATGACAGAGGAAATAGATGATTTTAGTGGATATGCTTTCGCTGATTTTTATCATCAAATTTTTAGACTTAGTTTCCATGAGTTTTGAGCGATGTTGTAGATTGCGTGAAGCGGTTAGTCCAAAATAAAAACACGTAGTAAATTCACGTTACGTTGCCTTATTTATCCGTGTCGTTAGTCCAATAAGGTAAGTTATATGAAATTAAGGATACA
>JASXSY010002587.1:0-27500 GCA_034509805.1 Sipha maydis
ATTGTTGGTTATTTCAGTAAGGTAAGTGACTACTGTGTTGATTGAAACTCATACATTTTTTTAATAATGGTTAGAATGCTATTTTTTTTTGTAACGTGTCTTAAATTAACAAAATATTTTTAGTTTATAACAAGTTATAGTTTTATATAAGAAACTTTAATACATGTTTATACAAAACTGAAATTATTTTTACAAATAAATTCTTATTAGGAATAATTAAATAAAAATGTAAGTAACATTATACATTATAAGTTGCTTCAACAATTTAATTGATTCATTTTATTAGTTTCTCTATTATAAAAAGTGGTATGAAAACAGTTAGTTATTATATATTACCATTTTCAGAAATAATTTTTTAGTAACCTTTTATTTTATCAACAATGTTGTAAGCATTCTGTTATATTTATACAACTTAAAATAATAATTAATTGGAATTTTTTAAATAAGAAAAATATACTATATAGTGATATGTTATTATTATATTATAATGATTTGTTTAAAAGTTAGTTTCAGTAGTAAAATCATATTTAAACTAATGTCTAATAGTTCATTCTTTATTAAATAAGCATTTAGTTTTTCAATAACAGAAAATATATGAGTTTTTAATAAAGTTTCATAAATTAATAAAAATCTTTATCTCAAGAGAAACTCTTAATTTATAAAAGTTGTAAAGAAATAACATTTTACTCTGATGTTATTTTTCCTAATTTAATTATCAAGTTTTAATTTATTATATAGATATCTCTAAAATGTATCAATTTTTAGTGCTATAAATTGCAAATAATAATTATTAATATTAATTTTATGGTTTGAAACTAATAAATTAGTGGAATATTTTCCATTTTAAACTTTATAAATGTTCTTATATGCTTGTAGTTACTATATGCATTTTAAAATTCTCACTTAATGTACCTAACTTAAATTTTAAAAAAAAATATTCAAATTTATTTTATTAATACTGTTTTAAAAATGAATAACCTTAAGTATGTTAAACTTATGGTTGAAAAGGCAGGTATTATAGTTTTTTTTTTTTTTTTTATAGTAGGTAGTAATTGAAATTATAAAAACTTACCAAATGTAATAAAGTTATAAGTAATAATAATAATATTATTATTTGTTAATATTTATTATGCTATTATAAATAATTTTGAAATTGTTAAAATCTGAACCCACTTTCCTCTTGGTCGGGTTAAAATTAATAACATTAACAAAGTGTAGCAATTTTATCTGTTACTTTTCAATGTCCTGGCTACATATCTAACTTATTATGTATCATATATGAGTATGCTATTATTTTAGGGACCTATATTATTTAAAATGCGAAAGTAATAAATAAATAATTGCATTTAAATATGATAGTAGCTAAGTATTTGTTAATTTTAATTTTAAGTATCTGCAAAAGAGTTGAAATGTTTTTAAAATCTAATCATTTTGTCAGTCATGGTTATTACGATTGATCTCGCATTTAAATATAAATTTTCAATACCTTTAGTTGGTTTTTAGTTATTTATTTAGTTTTTAGTTTGTTATAAAAAATACTTTTCCTAGTTTGTTTGTTTGTTAACGGGCTTGGCCCTATTCAACAGTTCAACATAATACAATAATACATAATTTAAAATAATTAATACAATGATGTAATTAAATTTATATAAGATAATAATTACAGAATAATAAGTATAATAATGATAATAAAACAAATATGAAATATATATTTGTATAGTGCTTATATTCTGCAGAAAATCAAAAGAAATAATTTTTAATAGTCCGTAAAACTTAAATAATTTTACTATCTATTTTGTAAATTATATTAAATGCTATTACAATTTTTTATTAGAATTATTGTAATAATAAAATACTGAGTGGAATTAATATTTGTATTTGAAAACTATTAAGAGACTCTTAAGGTAGGAATATACTATTGTCACGTCACGTGAGCTCACGTGCTATCACGTTGGCACATTTGAACCGTGTTTTCACGCTTAGAAACAAACTATTGTCACATTATCAAGTTTTCATTCTTTGTCACGTCAAAATGTCTAAATGTTTTGTTTACGAACACACAGGTTATTTTCTAATATAAAATTTAAAATGGAAAGAGTTACTTCAAGTAGTTCAGAGTGGGAAGAGGATTTGGAAACTGAAGTTGTTTGTGCAGTTTTGGATGAACAAAATAAAAAATTCACCCGATCATCCTGGGTACACACAATTAAAAAAAAAAAAAGGGAAAAATTGGGAGAATTCCATCGTCGTCTAGTTCATGAATTACGAAACGATCAAAGACGATCTCACATGTATTTTCGTATGAAAAAAGAAGAATTTGATTATTTACACGAACTTATCAAAAAAGACATTCAAAAACAAAGCACTCAATATATTGTGTATATATTTTTCCAAATAGATCAAATGCGTGATGACACGTGAGTCGATAAAATGTGTGTGATGTTAGAAAATCAAAAGTGCTATTACGCGTGAGCTAGGAAATGTGACGTGACATGCGTGATGTGACAATAGTCTGTTCTTATCTTAAAAAATGACTTGTTCAAAATAAGAATCTGAAATAAGTTTATGTTTTCTTATTTTGTTTTTAAACAGAATCGATATGTAACTGTTTTGATCTGAAAAAGCATTAAGACTTATTTTTTGTGCAAACTTATGTCTTGTCATGATGTTTACAGACAGAATTCTTCATGAAAATTTATATATAATAACAGCGTATAGCAGCATGCATGTAGATAATACAGTCGTATTGTTGAACATTAACGTAAATACTCTTGTAGTAATATTCATGGTCAAATTATGACAGTTTTAATTTTTTTTTTTTTAAATTATTGCCGCGAGCGTCGCAGGACGTTTGCTTTATTGAAAATAACTGTTTCCTCCCACGGAAACATATATCGACGCGTCGCTGCACTGGTCGGTATTCTTCGTGTATTGTCGAAAGTATACTCCTCTGTATAGTGGTATAATATAATACTATGTATCGTGAAGGAGATGAGTGCTGTAAAGTATAATATTGGCACCCTCATTATAACGTAAAAAAGAAAACACTATAAAACTAAAAAGCTGTATACAACACTGGGGAGTGTAGAAATGCTCTTTCGTTTGACGAGACATTCCCCTACTGGAATCTTTACACTTTTGTGTATGTATATTTTTTCGTTATAATCAGGGTTTGGATCGTGTAGCACTGAAAAGTCTTGAAATATATGCTATTTTATAACTAAAAAGTCTAATATAAGCACTATATGTGCTCTTAAAACATGAAAAATAGCAACAATTAAAAAATGTATCAATAAATATGTATTTATAAATTAATAAATGTATAAAAATTGATACGGAAATGTTTGGATTTTCCTATTCTAGTCGATGAATAATTTTTTTTACAGTTTTAATTTTAAACACAATATCTATTAAAATTTTAAATAGATCAAATTGAACGCGTCAAAACAATAAACAGTTGTATGAAAGTTCCGAAGATATGCAAAAAACGTGCTGCGAAACATTTTCGATTTCAAATCCTTGTTGTGCACAACGGATCAATGTAGATTGTTTCGCTGTTTTCGCGAGTGTTCCAGAATGGTTTGCTAAATCTGGCAAGCCCAATGCCATAGAATCCAAGCCCCGTGTTGTGATATACGTTTGTCGCGCGATAAATCAATGTGTAAGATCATGTATTACACGCACTGCGTTAAGTGCCCTGTTCGTGAGAGACGCACGACGCGGACCGCAGTCAAGGGTTTTTCCATTCTCTGCACCCACTACCGCGGCCGAACCACGCGCAGCGATCAGCCAGCCGACATGTTCCGCCCGTCCACACGTCCCCGGGCCGAAGTGGCGGACGGAGGCGGCCGCGTGTCTGGCTATTATCGTGCGTAGGTATACACACCCATCGCCGCCGTCGACGATCGCGGCGGCGTCGGCGGTGGTTGCGTGTCTGCTCGCACACCTCCCCCCACGCACCACACCGCGCTCCGCACCGAACTCAGCCGAAAAGGGGTTGTCCCAGGTCATGGACCCGGCGCGAGTTCGTTCTGCAACCCCAGACGGCTCTTGTTATAATATTTTATTCGCACCGCATTTTACGCACTCGTGTACAAACGCATCGTTATTTAGTGCACCTTGCGTGCACCTACCCACCTAACATGTGATATCCTATTCGTACGTGTATCTATTTTTTAAATTTTTTTTTTTTTACAATCTGTTCCGACGCATTTCAGGGAACCCCGACGAAACATACGTGTTGTTTAGTGTCTCATTGTATTTTTTATATTACGACGTCTGCGCCTGTAAACTAGTAGCCCGATGTAGGCAATATGCATATTATTATGTATAATGATCCGACGGAGAAATACAATATTCGATTATGTGATCTCTTAAAAATAATACTAATAACATTATTAGGCTTTTGTGGTAAATACTTGTATTTTTAATGATGTCGCGCGTATCCTTAAACAATTGGATACTAGTGAATATTTCGTAATCAAATCTTAAACTTCTGTTTGCAGTTGCTCGACATCCCATGCGGATTTTAATTTATTTTTCTTGAATTTTATCATTGCTATATGATCATTTTGAGTTCTTAAAATGTCTCATTTCTTAATAATAATAAATAAATTATTCGTCGCAATAATCAGCGTGATAATACAATTTTTTAAATTATTAATAAAAATTTGGTTTGAAAATGTACTTTTTTAATTTAATAGTTTTATATGTAAAATAGTTACACCATAATGTATTATATTGCACTGTTGTATGAATTTTTAACTCAAGATTCATTTACCTTTATCAGTGGTTGGGCAGTTAATATTTATTTCTGGTAAAATTGTAATTTTTTGAAAATATTTTAGTTATTCGTTATTCTGGTTAATTAAATATTCATTACAATGTTTTAATACTCTACACTTGGTATATGGTTATTAAATTTGTGTGTAAGATCTAGAATAAATAATGCATTAAATGTCGAAACTAATTTTGTGAGAAGAAAGTGTAAAAAGGAATGTTAAGTTCGTAAGAATGTAACATTATATTACGTTTTTAATTTACACGTTGTAAACACATATTTTATAAATAAAATCACTGAAAATAAGTTATTTCGTTTATATTGTTAACTTTAATATTTAAATGATAATATATGTTAAATAAATAAAAATTATTCTGGGTTTCACAAACTATGACAAGCATTATATTTAAAATTATAATTTAGTTTTTATTATTTATACATTTTACATTTTAACTTAATTTCATAAATTATTCTAATTTTGATTTTCAATTGTATTTAAGTATTTTAGTATGAAATATCAAAGTAATATTTCTAACTAATTTGCTAAAATTCTAAAAAGTAATACAAATTATGTAAAATCACTTTTAAAAATAATAATAAAGAACCATATCATTTAATAGTGAAACATATAAGTAACAGAATTGAAAACTTTACAAAAGTCCCTCTTCATTTGAAAATTATGGTATATAAAAACTTGAATATAATTGTAAAACATTTTAAATAGGTAAGGCAATCCACAATTTTAAAATAAGATATAAACAACACATTTCTGAAATAAAATTAAGAAAGACTATCCTTAATTCAGATTTTGCTAAACATGTTTTAGAAAATAACCATTATAGACTTATAAATATTAAATACCCAAAATAAAGTTTTCATTAATTCAGTTTTAGAAGAGTTACACATACACAGTAGAATAATAAATAATGAAAAATAATTTTTTTTATGTACAAACTGATTATACAAATTATATCTTATACCGATACATTGTAGGTAATATTAAATAAATAGTAACCGATGTATTTATATATCTTAACATATGTCTAATAAGAACTCATTTTAAATAATTTATCTTATTAAAATAAATTATCTCTGTGTAAAACGACCAATTTTTCTTAATTTATTCCACCCTTTATTTTTTCATATTCAGTTGCGATTTTATTAACTTTGTATGTACATGATTAATTATTATGTTTTCTTTACGGAGCGAAGAATGCTTTGATTTGTTAAGTGTTATTACTGTTTCACAAATTCACCCAAAATGAGAGATTTGATCATTTATGTGTATGAGATCCTATATTATAATATTGAAAGTAGAAAAACATTTAATGATTAAGAGAGGTTTTTATGTCTGAAATAACTATAGTTTTTTTGAACATTTATTATTAATTCAATACTTTTGTTTTAAGCAAACCCAGTTTTATATTTTGTTAAATATAAATTATTTATATAAATTAATTATTTAATTAATTATATAAATTAATTATTTTTGTATTCCTTGGTTAAATTTTTAAAAAGCTTGTTCTGATTTTATTTTATAAAATTTGTTATATGAAAACTTTAACATGTATTTTAATGATAACCATACATTTTCAAATTCCGTTATAAAAAAAATTAAAAAAATTGAGTGTAATATTTGTTTTTGATATTTTTGAATGTGTACTAATGGCGTATAAGAGATTCGAATTTTGTATAATCTGGTGAAAGTGTTTTTATTCAGCTGTAAACAATGTTTAGTCATTTTTATGTTTTGCAATTTCAGTGTAATGTAGGGTAAGCGTACATAATATGTATGCATGTTTAACAATTATACATTTTTACGATTAAAAATAAATATATAAATTAAATAATACTATAAAGTATAATGTGAAACTGTATTTACATTTATTTCATAAAGCTTCGAAAAATGATAGTTTCATGTGTTATTTGTTATAAATTATAATGTTTAGTTGTTTAAATTCAATATTTCTGTTATTATTTATTGACAGTAGTGACTTAATATTTTTAAACACTTAACATCCTAAAAGTCAATAAAAATATGAAATAACGTGTTGAGAAATATGATATCAATAAAATATCAATTGTTTTAAATTTAAATTGAATTGAAAAATTATGTTTTGTATTAAACTATTTAAATGATACAATTTAAGAATCTAAATACGAGTATGTGTATAATTGTGAACTATATAATACTTTGATGTTTTTAAATGCTTCAAAAATTGTGTGTTTCTGATAAAATTGCTCTGTACGTTTAATGTAATCTTAATATAGAAGTAGTAATTTACATCAGTTTGCTTTAAAATTCTTATAAATATGGTTGGATGAAAGACCAATAGTTGTGCTGTCTGAAAATACCCCAGGAATTATTACCCGGTCGATACGACCGTCGAGACGTCTGCCTCCTTCCATTGTCGCAGCAGACAGCGTCGCCCCTCTATTTTCTTCCGTTTGTGATATTATTTACTTATACCTGATGAAATGATTTCCACCACACCAACTTACACCTTTAAGTCTGTCAATATTACAGTCATCATCAAACTTAAACACATTTTTAATATTACCCTGGTGACTAATTTAAGCCCATTTATATAGTTTTAATTTATTCTACTTTATTAATTTAATAATAATATAAAGTTTTATAATATAACTTTAACCGTCATAAAAAATATTATTGATTAATTTTATTACAGAAATATCGCGTACCTCGTGAATTTGTTGGAAAAAGTCGTAATTCGAAATTATTTTATTTTATATTTAGGTTTTTGAAGAACGCTATTTGAATAATATTTAACTTTATAAAATATAAAAAGTACACTATTACCGAATTGTAATAATAAGTTTTTTATTAATGAATCAATCATTACTAACTATGGAAATCAATATTAAAATGTTTTATAATAATTTATTTAGTGATTTAGTTTTCTCATTATTCATTGGTGACTGTTTTTGTGTTTATTTTAAACCATGTACTTATGCTCTTGTATATTAATCGTATATTATATTTCGTAATTATATTTTAGTATAGTTTAGTAGACTAGACTGGTAGTATAAATTAAATGTAATTTACCTCAGATATATTAGCATTTGAAATCGTTGATATTGTAATATATTTGAAAAGTTATTTTATATACTTTTTTAATTTACTATACTTGTTATATTAAATTAAAAATGATGTGTGTGTATATATATATATATATATAATACTGTGTTTAAATATGTATACTTGAGGGTATTAGTTGAACTCTAAAGATCTTTTGAATATGTCATAAGGTATCTATAATATAAGAAAAATAGGTGTATAAATATTGTTGATTGGAAGATTATTAAAATTTTTAATTTTAATTGTATACATATATACATACATATATATAATATATATATAATATATATATGTTGAATTTTGATCGTCAGGTTATAAACGCGTATTGATTAATACAAATTACAATATCATGTATTAATTATAGTTATTGATACAAAAATATTTTTAGACAATATAATATACATCGAAGCCTGTATTAAATTAGTTCTATTTAACAATTAATCTTAATTACTTTTATATAAAACATTTAATTCAATCAATATTTATGGCTTTCAAAAGATGTAGTCCGCTAAAATGTATTACCCATTACCAAATATTGTTGTGAACATTTGAGTTATTTAGAAATTCGTTAAGGCAGTGCATATAAAAAATATGTGAAAAATATTACAGCTCTATTAAATGTCACAGTGTTCCAGTGGACATTCATATATGTTGCAAATAGCTTGAAAACATTGAGTCGGAAGTAGATTATGGTATAGCTCACATGTCTTAGATGAGTGTATACCAATTGGTAGATTTTCAAACCAGAATTTTATGTTTACGGAAAAAAAAATAATTTTGATGAAATGGCCAAAAGAGGGTAGGAGAATTGGCCATTTATAATCCCTGAGATTTAAAATAACAGTTCAAAGAAAAAGGATAAAAATCAGTGTAAAGGCATGGTGACTGATATTTGTAGTGTTTTATTTTAAACTTGTAATCTTATGTACGTGTTAGTGTAAATTATCTTTATTTAATTAAAACAAAATAATATAGTGCTTATATTTCTCTAGTATTTAAGTTTTATTTGGTGTTGATTGGATTTAATTATGTAAATTATTACTTACTTATATTTATACCCACAACATTCTGTAATCTTATTATTTTAATAAAGTCATGAATAACTGGAATTAAAATTACTAATGGGTAAAAACCTTTCACTAATATTAATACAAATTGTAACTTGACCTATTTGTTTACATTTTATTCGTTAGTAATTTCAAAATTGTAGTAAATTTTTGAAATCATAAGTATTGATTTTCAATTGTTTTAGAGGTGAACCATTAATTTTAAATACTAATAGTATTTATAATTAGTGGTTGTATTTATAATTATGTCTATGCTGTATTTCAGTTTTCACTGGATTTTATTCTAAAATTCTGCTTTACCTTGTATCTGTATTTTTTGCACACATTTATTAGTAACCCTCCTTAGATAATTATTGATCGTAAAACCAAATATATATATTGAGAAATGCAGACCACGCATTCTAAAAAGGAAAATCTAGACAACTATAATTATTATATTGTGACGTAGCCAGGTAATGATAGTTTTAGATTCTCTATGTATTAAATGAACATATAATTGCAATGTAATAGAAGGGAGGATACTGTACTCAATTTGTAAATTAATCACTATAATTGGCTCATATTCAGAATGACAATAGCTCATTTTCTACTCTCTAGAATTTACACATTTTTATTGCCTTTGAAATAATCAAAACTTTGTATTTTATTTAAGATTGCCGTTTAAATATGTAGTTCGTTATTTTCTGGAATATTTAGATTAGGTGTACTAAGTACTTTGAAATTACTATCACTATTTAGATAAAATTGAAAAATAAAAATAAAACTAATAAAATTGTTATGCGGTATAATACAATTTATTTTCGTTTATACTTGTTAAAATGTTTATGACAGCATATAAATCTGTAAATTATGGTATGCTTAAAAATATCCTTTCATCCCAAGATACAAACAGATTGAGGGTATTGTTTCAAAATATCAAATATTTTCTATTTAGATGCACGGTATTCTGTACAGATTTATTTTCTAATTTTAAGTGATGGGTATAATATAATTTGAAATGTATGTAACCCATATATTTCAAATGAATAAATATGCAACGGAAACTTTATGTGTATAGATACATAAATATATCGAATACTATGTTTGATTAGTGTAATATAAACTATGCGTGAGAACTAAAAACTGTCAAGCACTTCGTTGACATTATAGTGATGACACGCTGCTCTGCGCATCGCGTGTACGTACGAAGTTATTAAATGACCGCGCACAGTAGTGTCTGGTGCATCAGTTCATCAGCAGCATACATATGCCAAGGAGACGGGGGTTGCATTTGTGCGTTATATCGTTGCAGTATATAAGTGTTGTGTAGACTTGACTCGTGTAAATAGTACTAGGAAAGTATGTGTATAGTTTGTTATGATTTAATAATATTTACATAATATTACTGTCAGATGTGATGTGTTGGAAAGTTATTTTTTTCTGGAGTGGAATGTTTGCAATTCAAAATCGTGTACAAACGAAAACGGTTTCAGCTCGGAACGGCGGAAGCCTCCTCCTACTCGTGTACAACAAACGTTTTAAAACCGTCTCGTATGAAAAGAATAATCTTTTGCGTTTCATAATGTCCCGTTTACGGGTGACACTCCTCTATAGCGGACGGTTTTTGAATTCCTCGTCGATTGGGATTTCCTATGGAACCAACAGTAACCGCGCGCGAAGTCTTCGCGTAACAATAGCGTTGCATATTGTTATGTCGCCAACCGCGCTACCGTCGTGTGATATTATATTATATGTATTGTACTGCGCGTGGTGGCGTTGCGCGTGTCAACCGGCGGTTTTGCGGCGGCGGTGGTGGTGCAGAAAAAAAAAAAAATAAATAAATAAAAAAATATATGAAAATATAAAATCATGTTACCGCTGGCTGATGTGATGAGGTGGAACGAAGCACGGTGCACCGGGAGTGGCGGGACCGACGGTGACGAATACGCGTAGGGGTTGGCGGTGGGAAGGGGTGTCGGGACCGGTAATTCTTTTTCTGCGTCCCCACCAGCCGACACCGGTCTTATATTCATCTTCGTCGTCCTACTCCGCCTGATCCTCCACATCGCCTCCGTCGAGTTTCTGATTACAACAGACGTCTAGACTTCAGATTACACACGACGGCGCGACACGAAGTAGTGCGCGGTGGTGATGTGCGTGCGTGCGGCGTGTACGCGCGCCCGAACCGTAGTGCCACCGGCAGTATCGTCGTCTCGTCATCGGCTCCCGTCGTCGTGTTGTAAATAATCTATGAACACGTTGGGATCTGACGTATTACGTTTATGTTTCGAAAAGACGAATTCGCTATGCAGTTCGCGACGTTCGAAAAAACGAGAAAAAAAAAAAAAAACCAAATTGTCAGAAATGTCGATGCGCGCCGCGTTTAATCGTCACGCTATGTGCGCGCCGTCGTAGTTGTCGCTACACCGGTGACATTCATGTGCGGTTGGCGGCGCGGGGAGGGGTGGATAGGATCGAAAAATAAAACGAAAATGGTAATAAGAATTGATGAAATGATCCCCGTGCGTGATGAAGGGTTCGTTCTCTCGAGGCGAACTCCTATCGATTCTCCGTGCTCGCGCACATACGCGCTGTCCCCGGAGCGGTGCACCCTTTCCGCCGTCCCGGCGACTATTCCGGCCTACCGATCCCGCCACGCAGAAACATCACCACCGCCGTCGCAGCGCCTACCCGCCCGTCGCCGCAGCCGATGTCGACATGTTCGGCTGTAGTTTTCCCAACCTATATACTGGTCGTACCCGAGACGTATAGTTTTATGTACGTGTACACGTGTGCATTTCTTTATTACCATATTATTATTACATTTGCGCGTATTTGAACGTTTAACGTCATTACAATTATAGTATATCGTTTCTTCTATGTACGTCATGTTTTATTTGAGATGCAACGGTCTTGATTTGAAATTTTTCCTCGGACCGGGACTTGATTGCAGTTTCTACCCCCATTACGTCTGCAATAAATCAACGCACCGTCCTTAACCAAATACTCGTTTTTTAGGGTTGATTCCAATATATTTACGGCGGTTGTGAAGCAACCCTTCGTATTCGCTGTAATATGCATTCCAAGTATCACCATCCAATATTAGGGCTCTACTGACGATCATCATCGATCGATGTTCGATACAGTATAAAGACATTTAATGATTGTTTTGTTTCTAAATTTTTTTTATTTCGATTGTTTGCACTTGTTGGATATTAACTAATACCATATTATAATATATTTCAACATTGCTTTTGTTACGATTTATTGATTTTCTATTAAATTATCGAATGTTCTAAACTATGTTCAAACGATACTATTATACTAAAAACTTACAAACTGATCATGTTAAAATTCTATTTGAGGCCGTTTCATTCAATTTAACACGATTATAATGTGGTGAATGAGTGAATAACCTTCAAAAAGTCTCTAGATAATCTATTTTTCAACTTAATTTGTTGAATGAATTTCGTATTTTAAAATGTTATCGTATTTATAAATGTCTACATTTGAAGTAATACAATTTATTGTGTATATTTAATAAAGTTGACATTTAATGAAATATAACTCGTTTTGCTTATCTCTTGGTATAAGACAGTTGTATTTTCAAAAATTAACTTAGTCTCAGGTGCTTGATTTATTAATATATTGTTTATATTCAATTAAGAGTTGCGATGCTTTCTATTATATTCTATTTTTTCTTTAAGACAGTTATAAGTTATTGGTTATTTCATTGAATGAATACGTTCCGGGCAATTTGAAATCAAAATAATTATTTGTTGTTAGTATAATCAATGATTATGTTCCAATGTGTACCTATAAGATTTAATACAGTTAACATTTTTTTTTGCCCTTTAATGCGTTTTTCTTTGAGAAACAAAAATCGATTATAGTTCCAAAAACGTGCATATAATAAAAAAAGTTAAATAAAGGTATACATTTCTGAAAATTATTATACAATGAGTCTCTTTTAATTTAACGGTTTTATGTTAAAGTTAAAATGTTAAAAGTATATAAATAAAAATAAAAAATAGCTCACGTTCTTAAATAAATGTTTTATACTTATTAATCATTAAATTAAAAACAAATATGTTAATAATAAATATATAGATGTATAATGATGCTAATTATTCTGTTTATTTATCGTTATAATATTTTTTTACAAACAAATATTTGAATTTAATTAGATATGTTTATTATAATATACTGTGTCGCATGTCGAAACTTTAATGTTTAGAGCTTTATTAAAATGTTATACAAGTTTTTTTTTAATATACAGTCTATAACAAGTGTAAGAGTATAAAGATTATGTATATATTTTCTTACAAATATTTTTTTTTATTTCATGTAATTTAGTTTTACATTTATGGTTATTTCAATCAATATAATAAATATTATTCCCATATTTTAATAAGTTCACAATTTAAAAGAAGATAATAATATTCTCCGTACTTATTTTCTTTTGTTGAGGGTGGTGAAGTTCACAAGACTAAAACGATCAGAGTTTTGCTCTTTACTGAGAACCATATCAGTTGATGTCAGTTGTTGAGAAATGGTTGGAGATGGATGATATGTGTATTCTTAAAAATATGTGACTGTTTCAAACTTCTAACTTTTAAGAGCCAAATTTCCTTTTCCAAAGAATGGATTTAGAAAGTTCTTTATTGAAAATGTATCTGTCCGTAGTTTGTAAATCTTTTTTATTTGATGCATTGTATAACGAGATATTTAAGGTGTTTATTTTTAATAAATAAATTAAGCTGTTTAAAATCAGTGAATGATTTATAATGCATTGTCTTATACTCAAAAGGTTACATGAAATATTTTTGTCTGGTAACCTTGGATTTAAATGTGGTTTTTAGGGGAGGTAGGAAATATTAAAATACATATTTTTTGACGGTTTTTAAATTTCTAACCCTTTCATGGTACGCATGCCCAGTGTAACTTGCATTTTTTATAAACGTCAAAAATAGATTTTTAAAGATATTAAGTTATAGTTAAATTTTTATTTTTATTTTAAACAATTTATTCATAAAAAAAAATAATACTGATTGTCATCTTATAAGTTGTTCGAAGTTTTGTCGTCCATTTTGTTGTAAACATGCTTCTAAAAGTCGTATTCAATTTTGAGTAGCTGCCGTAATTTGTTCATTTGTCTGCTGTGTTGGTGATTTTTTGTTTCAAATATTAAAGATTATGTAAGAAAATACTTAAATAATGCATATAGAAGTCGGCAGATGGCTCGATAGCTTGGTCTGCACATTCACTCAATTTAATATCACTTTTTTTTCTATAGTGATATTTAAAATATGTAACTTATGATAATCCACCGAATAATGAATCAAAGTCAACTAATTATTTTGATTTAATTTATAACTTATTTAATATTAAAACAATTTTAATAGAGAAAATCAGGTTTATAGAAACTTTTAAAGCTATTAAATTATTCAAAAATATTTTAAAAGCCATCCAGATTTTATGTTCCTTATGTAGAATTTTTAGTGTTTTTATAAATTATTTTATGTATCCAATAAAAATCACTCGAGGCATTTTTGATAAAATCAACAGTGCTTAAAATAAAGTTTCTAAAAAAAAAAGTAAATAAATAAATAAATAAATAAAAAGTACGAATTTTAAATGAGTTCATTTGTCCAGGACAAAACGAATATTGTTATGTATTGGCAAGTATTTAATAATTATTTTTATTTGAAAGTTAAGTTATGTTACGAATCGTTAAAAAATCATTCAAATCATTAGAAAAAAAATAAAAGAATAATCATTAAGAAATATAAACGAGTAACTTTATGAAGAGTTTGAAAAAATCGAAAAACTTGAGAGCTATGAAAATATTAAATTATTGAAATACTAAAAATTGATAAATAATATAAAATGTTTTTGTTTATTAAATAATTCTGTATCATTTATACGGCTGACCAGATAAATGACCCATAAGTCTAAGTTTTTAAGTAAATATAAGTAGTTAATGATTATTTTAATTAAAATATTATAAAGTGTTCAAAAGTTTTTATAGTTCCCTTTTAATTAAGTTTGTAAAATTTTTTTACTGTGTTATTTTATTTACAATTAATGTATATTCCACTGTATCATGTTACTACATTTATTGAGTTCAATAGTTTTATTTTTAAAAAAATTGAAAACAATATATAATATGTAGATATCAGTTAACTAAAATATTGAATTTAGAAAAATAGTAATTCAATACGTTTTTCTTTTAACATTAATCTGTTAATATTATACGTCAAATATATTTAATACGTCAAAATTTGAGGGATACCATGTTTTGACCAAAACATTTTAACTTCAAAAAATTACAATCGCAGAGACTTCAAATTTGTTTTTAGTGCTAATACCACCATTATTCAAAGATGATATCATTTTCAAAAGATATTTGAAAATTTTAATAGGTTGTGGTCTGATACGATCTTATTTTTTTATTTTAATTCTTAACAATGTCTTGCTTATAAGTATTTCCATTAGATGGTTTTACTTTAATGTATTCACTTGAAAATCCTTTAATTCAATTTTTTTTTAATTAGTCCTTAAATTGACATAACACGACCGTAAACCCGAAAATCGGCAACATTTCTGTATTTAATTATTGATAAAACTTTACATTTTAATAATTAACGTTATAAATTGAACTATATATTGAAATAAATGAAATAAAATATCACAAACATTTTTCTTTAATCAAATATTTGTTTTTCCTGAAGAATATTTTAGCCAACAACTACGTTAATAATCAACATTTTATTCGTGATAGTTACTTATGATATATTTGTTTCTTATTTCCGTACACGAATATCACATTGCGGATTGATTAACCCGAATCACCGATGAATAGAAATGAGTGATTAGGTATTTTGTCTTAAATGCAAATATTATTATCGTATCTTACACCTGTTCACACTGCAAAAAAAGAACGGACCGGCTGTGTGTGTGTGTGTGTGTGTGTGTGTGTGTGTGTGTGTGTGTGTGTGTGTGTGTGTGTGTGTGTGTGTGTGTGTGTGTGTGTGTGTGTGTGTGTGTGTGTGTGTGTGTGTGTTTGTGTGTGTGTGTGTGTGTATGTGTATGTATATGTGTGTAATAAAACTTATGTACGTACAATGTATATAATACACACATTCAGGTTTATGCGATTATGATCGCACATATCCGTACGATATTATTGTAGTTTTTCTAGACAGACATAGACGGGGACCGGTATCGCGTGGTATGGGCGGTCAGTGACCCTGCAATCAGGCGGCAGTCGGGATGGCCTCCAGTCAAAATTGCCAAGGGAACGGCTGCTGTGTGTGCGCGACGGCGGCGGGGTCGGGGCCGGAGCCAGACGCAAGGCCATACGTATGAACCGTGCAGATTCCTCTTCGCCATTTCCCTCTCTCTCCGACCGCCCACCCTAGTCGTCGTCGGCCGTTCACTCTCGATCGCATTTTAACGCGTTCACACTGGACACGGTGTGTATACTTTCGGTTTCGGGACCATCGTCACCTCCGTCTTAACTAACAGTAATTAACGTAATACATATTTATATTCATAATGTAGCGTGGAAATCCAATCAACAATATAATGTTGATAAAAAAAATAAATCGAAAGTATAAATATATTACAGAGTTCCATAGTTGATCAAAATGTTCGTGAAATCATTGGTGGTGAGGGTAAATTTGCAAGCAAACGCGCGTAAAATACATTTTTCCATACACATTTTTAATATGTTACACATCGTGTCTAACATTTGGCCCGACTCTAAATATAAATTGTACGATACAGATAATTCGATTTATATTCGTTGATAAAACATAACCTGACCTAACATTGTTTATTTTATCCACTTCTCTTATTTACTTCTGTGTGTTCTACGATGTAAATGTTGGCGCTCACGAGACATTTTTAAGTTGCAATAATTGTATACTGCTATACTAAGTCTTGACATTTTTAGAAATTATTAACATTTTTTGACACAATTTGTCAGTTAAACGTTTTACATAACGTACATTAATTGTTATTATACTTGGAATTGTTCGTATTATATATATTTGTATAGTATTATATTGCAAAAAACAGTTCAAATAACAGTAATAATATGGTTCAAAGATTTATTACAAAGAAAAAATACTTAATTATGATTTCCTATTTTTGTTATGACAAAGTTACGGTTTTACATAATAGATAAATAAAAAAAAAAAAAAAAACTCAAAATTCCATTTACACTTTCAAGTATTTTTATTTGTGTAAAGCAGTTTAACTATATAATTTAATATTTGTATTTCTATGTATTTAGATCTATTATTTTGATAAATGTAATTAATTGGATTCTTAACCCGCCTATTATACAATTTTTAAAATGTAATGTCTTTTAATCAACTAAATATAATTAACATTTCTAAGCTTGATATAATTTATTTAAAAATAATTGATTTAATTTGTATCAATTAGTATTCTTTTTTATGATAAATATTCAAGTATTTTACAAAAATATGAAAACTACCAAAAATGAGCCACATGAGATTTATTAAAAGAATTTTAATAATATGTTTATAATTACCTATTTTATTATTCCATTCTACGGGAGTGAAAAATATAGTATAATCATAATAAATTATGATTTAATAATTAATAAACCAATTATTGTTCGATAGTTACTGTAAAAAACATTTAATATTATCATAGTTTAATTTTTTTTGTTTATTTTATTTTATTAAATAAATAATAACTAGTATATTTTAATATTTTTTCACGGTTGTAAAAAAAGTAAACATAATATTTGTTATTTAATATAAATGATGCAATATTTATATAAAAATATTTGTTCTTATTGGAAATACTTTATGTCGTATAAGTTAGTTAATCTATACCAATTGGTATTGTAAAAGTTTCTCTTGTAAAGACTCACACGTGTGCTAAAACGTTGTAACTTTTAGCACCCCCATTTTGCAATATTAGAGGAAAGTAAGGAAACCAATGAGAAATCAGGAAAAAATAAGTCTTAGTAAACTTTAAACAGTAATAGTGTTCAAAATCCACAAAGTCATAACAATAATATCAATAAAGCTATTTCCACATCTTCCATTATTATCTAGGAATACTTATATCTTATTCTCGATTTATAAAAAAATCAAATAGTATTTTTGAAAAAAAAGTAAAAGAGTGATAATATTTTCTAACGAATTATTTTAAACTTATCAATGAATTAATTTTTATTTTGAACGTAATATTTTTTTTTTAATTTTTGATTATTTTATTTAGTGTTGCTATGCTCCACAATAATTTATATACTTATTTTTAAATTTTTGTACGTTCTCACATAAATCATATTTTTGTCCACTAGTGATTTACTAAGTGGTTGATAGGATATCACACCCCTCTTATTGTTAGTACTCCTGAATTTTAAAATCCCTATATGAGCCCGCCTCATTATCTTCCCCCTTTTTGTATTATGTTTCGTACTGCGTCATTATATGACCGTATATAAATTCTTTTCAGAGTACATATAATGTATTTTAACAGACATGATAATTTTGGTAGTTTAACTCATACAATTACCATTTGTTTATGATATACAAATTATAATGGTTTTTCTACGGTTCCTTTTCAGTATTTTGCAATTTTTGTAACATTGATTTGATAATATGTATTGTACATATTAAGTTTGCTATAAAGTCATTGCCTATTAACCTATACAAATTATTCTTCAAGCTCTATAATACTCAATGAAATATTTAAGTCTATAATCATTTTATTAAAATATATTACAAATTTAAAAAAAAAAAGTTATTTTCAATAGGTATTAATTAATAACAATTTATGAATGTCAAGAAAATATTCGACGTACGCGTGGGTAAAAATTATTATTCGATTAAATATTTTGCAACTTAAAAATAGAAAAAAAAATTTTTTGAACTGCATGTTAAATAAAATTAATTAATGTTATAGTTTATTTTATGAATGGTCTATAAACATACAAAGTTGAAGATATTTTTGAAAAACTATAATAATATTTATAAAATTATAAACAGAATATATGATATGTGTGTTTTGGTTTGTATTTTTGCTTTTTTTACTCTCGAGATATTAATAGTTTATATTTCTATGTACAGTACTATTACATTTTTACGATAATTATACAATTTGTCAATAGTATGATAAAAACTGGACGTATTTATTTTTATTCAGTCCATGTTTCCTTTACCCATATGCAATGTGATTAGTGGTGTATTAGTTAACATAATTTGTATAACAGCTACTCTAAAAATTTGATTTTTTTGTGTTTATTTTGATGTAAAATAGCAAAATAAAAACTGCAAAATTTACATGACCTTGAAACTCTTTTGTAAAGTTACTATATAATAGGGTTTGTAAAAGTATTACTATCTAATTTTTGTTTGTTCTAAATTTGGTTGTATATGTATTGTTCAATTTTTTTTTGTGAACATTCATTATTATGAAACAACCCTAGTAATTGTATGATAATATTATTTTTTATTACATTATATAAAAATGGGTGTGATCGAATTGCATTTAGGTTGAAAAAAAGTAATGGTCGAACTGCACTCAGGCTCAGAAAAAGGTATTTCAACAAAAATATCATGTATTTGAAGGGGTTAAACGTTCAAAATGTACTCATTGCCCTTCCCATATACATATTAGGACTGACAATTTTAATCATTGGTGAGGTTAAAATTTATTTTTTATACGTACCATTAAGTTTATATATAAAATTTAAAATCTATGTTTCTTTTAAATTGTCAAATATTTTTATTATTATTATTTTTTTACCCATTTCAAAATGTATTTGTTGTTATAACAAACTGAATTCAAAAACTCTAATCTGGTAATACGATTTTGAGTTTATGAGTTAATATATTTTTCAACATCGTTTATTTATTTATTATTTTTTCTAGTACCGTGTAGTTGAAGATTTTATGATAGTATTTTGCATCAAAATATCTATACTAATATCAATATCAAGTATCTATTTGTAATTGTGTTAAGACATCAACAAGTACAAATATATTTGGATATGGTGATAAAAATTATTTGTTATATTTTGCGTGAAAGGACTACATTTGTAATACATACAATTGTAGTTCTTCGACTAGGAATTGTATTCGAAGTCCAACTATGAAAATTGACGAAAAAAATCCACTATTAGAATTCGAATTATCTACTAAATTTTTAATAAATGCTTGAAAATTTTTATATTTTAGGATTTTGTTCATAAAATCATCTGTATAAGATTCACCAACTTCAACTTAATGTAAAAAACTTTAACCAAGTACATTACAAAGCCATTTTCCAGTTTCTGTTTACAATTTTTTTATCAGTTACAAGTTTCAAATTTTGTATTTTACGATATTATAATTGAGATAAATGGAATTTACAATCTACTATCTTACATAAAGGAAACATTCCATGACTGAATTATGTATTGCTTGTTTAAAATCTGTTACAAATAAATTTGACATAAATATGAAACTAAATTCAATGCACTTTTCAGTTATTGATTTAAATATATTTTTATTCATGTCTATATATTATTTTGGAACAAAACAAAAATTAATAGTTTATAATAATTATTGTGAACCGTAGGTAATGCGAACATTTGACAAAATAATTTAAAACATGTCACCCACAAAATAATCGATTTTTCACTTAAAAATGTAAAAAAAAATTTTGTTTGAAAATATTTTAATTTTGTGTGTAGAATTGTTATCCAATAAAACATTTCATCAATATTTGTTAATAGTATCATGTGTGTCATTTATAGATTTTGGTAAAATTAGACAGTTTTTCTAAAAAACTTTTCGATATTCATGATATGTTTTTTTGTATTCGATTTATGTTGATGCTATTTAAAAATTGTGTTAATTTTACAGGAGTGTTGACAATTTTTTCCTTATAATTGTTTATAGTCCATAAATATCTTAGATGCTTTTTTTTTCATTGAATTTTAAATCAGTTTTCGAGGATAAATTAAGTAGTTCTTCGTGGTTTGTATTAACTCACATCGACGAAACACCTATAGAACATTCATTTAGATATTGTTTTGAAAGACAATCACGAGGAGTACTACACCATTTAATATTATAATTAACATGATTTTATTTGTAAAATGAATAATTTTGATACACAATAATTGTGTATCAAAACTTAATTATTAAGTCACGGCTTCATTCACTCTTTATAATTGTTTTATTATTCATTCTAACACAGTGACGAAGAAATGTATAGTAATTATAGTTTATATACGTTTAGATAGTACGTGGAATAAAAAATAAGTATTAATTTAAACTAATCTAATTTCTACTGGTATTTATTTAGTATTAGGAGCGTCCTACGTTGAGGAGGGGAGGGTGAATAGGAAAGTCATAAATATAAGATTCATAATATTTTAAACGTTTATAAGGGCGAGTTTTAAAGACTTGAAAACACAAAATTTTTCATGTTATTTTTCTTGTACATGTTAAATGTTTATCTGTACCCAACAACACGGTTATAATAATTTTTATGCACATACACTTGAACGTTCATAGTGAAAACCTGCGTTAAGTTTTAACTCCTTTATTAAACGAGTGCAATTTTTTTTATGTAATAAATAATCGGGATTTGACCATCTCGATTAAAAGTAACTTTTATCCAAGAAGAATCTTGATTAAAATTAAATTCTATGGAAATGAACCAAATTTCTCAATCCTAAATACAGTATGAATATTTTCTTTAAACCATACTATAAAGAACCTGTACAAAGGTACAATGTATGTGTGTACATCACACGTGTGTAAATATTTTTAAAGTATCACCAAATCATTAAACAAAACCAAACTGATTTCGTGAATTATTTTTCGTGTATTTCAACATCATATGTCCAATATATTATCAATTTAATTTAAAATATTACTTTAAAATTATTACATTGACTTTTTTTACAGTTCACTTGTTTTAATGAATCTAATTAAGATTTTTATTTTAATAAAATTTTTTACTACGTCTTTTATAACTTAAAATAGTGTTTAATACATTAAATTTTAAAATTCACATTAAGCACTGCGAAATACTGTATTCGTTAAATTTGAAAAAATGTTTTTATCATTAAGAGGACGCTACACCCGCATGTGTTGTCTTCGACTAACAAACGCGTAACATGACAAACTTTATTTTCAGCAGATCACGTTTATCTCTGAGTGAATTGATCCCTTATAAAATTTAAAGGTAAGATTATTATCTAAGGCTTCTCATTGGCATTTTATTATATTTTAAATTTAAAGCGATTTATGAGTATTTTGAGTATTTTAAAATTGCAAATTGTTTGTACAACTTAAATATATTCATAACAAGCTAAAAAATTAAAATATAATAAAATGCTAATGAGAAGCCCTTGATAATAATCATACCTTTAAACTTTATAAGGCATCAATTCACTCAAATTTTTAAACTAATAAAGATAAACGTAATCTGCTGAGAGTACAATTTACTATGTTATGTGTTTGTAAGACTAAGACAACACATGCGAGTGTAGCGTCTTTTTAAATAATGTTTTATTAATTTAAAAATTCAAGCTATTCGTAGAATGTAATAATTTTTTTAAAACTTCATTTCCACTTAGTTCTACTATGCATCCGTTGTACTTATATTTGTATTACAATTATTTATGAAACTTATAAATATGTATAAAAAGTACATTTTATTTTATTACATACAAAATTGAATAATTTATATTACAATTTACTATAATAAAACAACATTCAATTAAAACCTGTTAGCTTTTTATTCTTTAACTCATTTAAGTTTTTGGACATTAAGTAAAATAAAAATGTATTAATTGTAATTGAATCCAATGTTTTAATATCGCGGCAGAAATTTGATTGGAACATAAAATTAGTTGAATTTAATAAAGTTTTTATAATCATTTTATTTGGCATTCGTAAGCATAAACAAATAACTTAAGTTGATTTTTATTTGTTTATGAGTTCACGTTAATGTACTATTTTAAACCTGCATATTTTTAAATAGCATGGATCTTTTTGTTAATGTTAATTTGATAAAAAACTCACTTTAATAAATTTTACTCTTTTATTAAACTAAAAATATATTTATTATGCAATTATTTCATTTTATTTATAATACAATTGAAATAAGTTAATTATAGATGTATGTATTAAAGTACGAAATTGTTATAGATAGAGAATTCAGAGTTGTATTGTTAGATTGTCTATGCCCTTGAGCGAATATCAAAATTATATAATGTTTAATAATGAATAATTTAAAAAATACTTATAATATATTTTTGTTTGAAAAGTCAATGGTGTTAATGAGAGAAATAAATCAGGTAATAGGAAAACGAATTAAAAATATTTATAAATATTTGTATACCATGCACTCAAAATATGCTATATGTTTCATTTTTTGAATAAAAATATCAATAAATAGTGTTACAATTTTTATTTTATATTTGTACATAATTGTATTTTTACACAACTTTGATTATTATTTATTTAAACTGATAAACACTTAATCCATGTTTTTAGTTTTGTTTTTATGGTTTCAATGTCATGAATAAGTATATTTACAATATATGTAAATCTTAATATGGAATTCGATATTAAGTGTATACAATATTCAATCAAGTTAGATGATAATAACTAACATTTCTTATTAATTGCAAATACTCTAGTTTTTAATAAGTTTCAGGATCAATAGTTTTATTTTATTATTAAAATATTCTTAATTTGTTTTATTTGTGTGGTTTCCATTTAGTTAGAATATATTATAATAATTACTTATATTTTTTTTAAACCGCGGCAGCTATTGTTTATTGGATTATTTACGACGGCTTAACCTGCCTATTTTTTTTAAATAATGATGTGTTATTTTTAAAGTTTACTTATTAATAGTTTAAAATAATTAGGTATAATAATGAATTATTAAACGGTCCAGTATATATATATATATATATATATATATAGTATTATTTAAGATTGATTGTCATAACATGCTCTGGTCGTGGGTTGTCACTTCATTACTGCTATGTTTTATAGTATTCGTTATACAGTTTTACAGTTATATTATATTGTTAGGGTAAACTGTGAGTATCACTGGTTTATAAAGCAAGATCACAAGGAATACGTGTAATAATATATAACATTATGTTTAGTAGAATTTATTTTAGGGAAGAAAATTATTTATGTCACAAATAACTTTAAGTTGACATATTATTGATGATTTGATCAAATATTTTTCATCAAATAATTTATATAGACAAATGGACAATAATATTTAAATTGTCGAACTTTTTTTTTCGCAGGAAAAGAATTCGTTTTTGAATTTCAACGTGAGCTGTATTTTAACATTACCTCCATACCAAAGGCAAGGATACGGCAGACTTCTTATCGATTTCAGTAAGTAGAATATTTTTTTTTTTCAACAGAATGTGTTTGCCATTGGTATTCACTACGCAAAAATAAGTCCATGTTTTCGTATTTTACCAGCTGTATATACTATTGCTAACAGGGGTGTAATACTTACTATTTCCTCACTGCCAACTATTTTAACATAACCAATATTTTATTTCACTGCGAATTGATGTCACGTTTCGGAACAGATATAAACGAATAGATAAATAGTCTGTATGTGAAAAAAGTAGTTTTGAATATTGAATTTATTCCTGGGAATATGAAATGTACCTATATTATAACCAACCAGAGGATTTAAGTAAATCATATTGCTTTCAATTTTGGGGTATTATATTCACTTTGTACATTTTTTGATACTTTGACATTCCGTGGTATTCAATTGATTGTTCACCACAATATAATCCTATATGTCATAAATCTAGATCATTTTAGTCTCATTTCCCCTAGACGTGCATAAATATATTTTATGCAAGTCTTATCATAGTATTCATATCGGTTAATTTGCACTATTGTTTTTTAAAAAAAATAGGTTTGGTAGGTGATAAAATTGTATTAATAAATTATTTTATTTAGACAATTTATTTACGAATAAATGTGATGCAATATTCTATTGAAATCAGTATACATTTTTGTATTATATTACAAGTTCAAAATAACTTGATGTAAACAAATAATTAAAGGAAAAAAATCATAGTCTGTAAAGAAGTGTGTACCTTACCTCAAAAGAAAAAAAATAGCATAAAACCGTTGTATGGTGATAAAAGGATGTTTACTTATTCAGTATAATCATCTAAATGGTAAATAAATACAAAATTTTAACTTTATTTATTTATATTATTTCATATGGATTACTATTAATTATTTTAAATCGTCTTTAGTTTATAAATAATATTTTATTTAATTATTTTTTTTGAAACAACGTTTCGTTGTTTATTTGATCAGAAGATAGATAACAATTGTCTAGGTATTTAATTTGTGATGTACACATGTGATAGATACAATATATGGTTAATCAGTAATAAGAAAAGTGTTGGGTATATTACAGTTTATTCACCATTTTAATTGATTATGCTTTGAACTAATACTAATGCTTAATTGTTAATTTTTATTTTTCAAGATATGAGTGTTGAAATGTACAATATGTGCTCCTATACTTTTAGTTAATAAATTAGTTAATCCTCTTTTACTAAGTTAGGTAATCTTAAACTAAACTAACTATCGAGTTATAATAAATATCTTGGTATTCTGGCATAAGTATAATAGTTATTCAATTAATTCAGTATATTATGTGGAAAATATTTAATACATTATGCAATATGGAATATAAAAATGTTGTTTCTGACATCTATATTTTATAAAAAAAAATAATTTATGTTGGTGTTTATATATATATATATATGTATATATTATTTACTAAGCTTGTTAAAAATTATGAATATATTTATTTAGCTTAAAAAGTTTCACGAAAACACTGTAAATATGAAGTATTATAGTTTTACTATATTCTGCAGAATTACCTTTAACGATTTTTCTCCATATTCTTATATGCCTGTATGCACATTGTAAAATACGTTTTCAATTCGACCCAAGTATTATTCTTATTGTTTGAGTTACCAAAAACAAAGCGAGGTAAAAGCTTGGCCGGGGATTAATTTAACAATTTTGCCAATGGAATTGTTTTATTAAATATTATCTTTGGGACTAAGCCGCCTGTTTTGAAATGGTAGGTACCACATGCATATTTTATAAGAAGGGATGAAAAGTCTGTGTACTAACCAAAATCGGATAAGTATTACACATAATAATCATTTTAGTGTATTTTAATATAAAATCTATACCTTTACTATTGTGCAGCTATAATCCAAATTTTTGTTGGAATATAGTGGTTTCAAGAGTATCATTTTAGATTTTAGTTTGAAATGAATAAAAAACTAATTTAACTAAATACTCAATTTTTTTTTACTTTTCATAGACTTTACTATACCATAATGCGCTTTCTATTTATGGGCTACTTATATAATTTTGTGAAAAATTTAACCACCAACGTCAATGTTCTCCAATCGTCTTGGTCCTATATTTTATCTCCCCATTTCGATACATCTAGCATTTCCTAATTTTTTCTTATCTATCCCTCTTTTTTTTCCTTTTACATTTATTCGCCTTTGGTTGCTATTCAATCTGTCTTATTTTCAATATGTTATTATAATAATATTTAAATGATTTATTCTAACTCTGCATTATTTCTTTCATGTATTTTGTTTATTTCACTATTGAACTCATCTCGATAATAGAAAAGTTGTTGTATAAACATTTTTATAGACACATTATATACACATTCATAACTATAACTATCAGATAGAACTCAACTGATGAGAATTAATTATACAGACAGTAACGAATTATAAATTATGCATGATGTTCTTCACAGTCTAGATTATATATTTTTCATTATTTATATTTGCTGTTTACTAAACTTGGATGATCAATATCAAGTAGATATGATAACGAATTTAATTCAGTTTTAAAATGTTTATCGCATTACAATACTAAACTAATATAAACTAACCATTCGGTTGATCGGTATGATTGACAAAATATTGGTATGTTTTATTCAAATTATTTTTTTTTAAATTTTTTGTTTATTTATTATGTTCGACACCACTTCATACAAAATTACTTAGGAACCTTGATAATAATATTATCTTAATGTTTGATAAAAATTTAAATTCATTACACTCAAATTTTAATATTGACATTTTTATAAATTAATATATAAATAACCCTTATAATAGTCGTATCTACTACGCGGCATTTTAACAAATTTTGTGCAGCTCTCTCTAAAACCATAACTGCATTTAAATATCTACATTCAATAATAAATATAGAAAATAAAATACATATTTTTTGTCTTGGTGTTGTGTTATATGCAATGACTTATATTTATCTAGTCTTATTATTCTTGTTTATTTTATCGTTTTTACTATTATTCTAATAAATTTAGGAGATTTTATGAACTATGAATTGTTTTTAATATTATAGTTATAAATAATTAATTTATAATTTGTAATTTTTTATATTTTTTTAATAATTTCCATTAAAAATGTATTTTGCCCGCAAAATTTTTCAATTATTGGACTCTTTCT
>JASXSY010002587.1:32500-64522 GCA_034509805.1 Sipha maydis
TACGTGCCTACCGTCTAGCTATTAAGTACATCAAATCATTCGAGTTGTTGAAAATACATTTTTGCGGCTGTTGATATCTCCTTTGATATTTTATATCATAAGTTAGATATAGTATCTATAAATAGTTTGACAATAATGATATAATTACATTTTCTATAATATTACTAATATACAATATAAAAATGCACGTGCAATGTGCATTTCTATAATTTATTGGTCTAGTGATACTCGGTGTATTATTATTTATAGTAATAAATATTAAAATATTATTTGTGGAAAAAAAAATGCTTGTTACGATTTTTTTTTAATAGTTTGACGAAATTATTCTTAAAATTTCAACTATCAATAATTACATCCTAAATGGACCTAATTGGTTACATTATCGATATTGCGCAGTCTTATCTAAAAACCACAGGTGTGTTTGTACTCAAACGAATGGTATTACTTTTTACTTAATCATACGTATTATATTTAAATATATTAGATATTTTATATGTGCACATTTCGGATGTATTCATTGAATTTACCAGTAATATAAAACAAAAGTTCAGTTAAATATTTATACATACAATTTTAGCTCGTTTATCTAGCTTTTAAAGTATAGTTATTTCTTTTGTTTAGTTTTATTACATCAAATGAAAATGTTTGTAAATTGTTGCTTATCCATGTTTTCTTATGTTGTCTGATCTTGTTAAGTTTATATATATTTCATAACATCAATTAAATATATCTTCTTCGCTTTTCTCCCTAACCTTTATTTTATATATATATATATATATATATATATATTTGTATGTATATTTATGTATGATATTTCGTGCATCAAGCATAATATTTTAAGTAACATGTTATTTGAAACATAAGTAATTAAATTATATCATATTTTTTAATTATGACGCTAACAATGAATTTGGGTTTTGATAAATTATTATATCTTTTTTCAACGTAAATATATGTATATTATACATTACATAACCTATGTACTATTTTCAATGAATAATAAAAGTTTTATAATATTTTTTCATACTTAACAACAAGATAAAAAAAAAATTACTTTATCATTATCATAAAATGCATAAAATATTGACAAGTTTGTGCAATACACAAATAATTTTTTTTGAATTTTTATATAATTTATTAATCATGATATTTATATATGATATATAAAATATATAACGAAATATCATATATAAATATCATATGGTGTGATTCTAGAATTATATATGTTTGGTACATTCTTTAAAATAAATGTTTAATCCTATGCGTGGGCTGTAATCCGAATTCGTTCAAGTGATATATGATCATTTTGAGGGTTCTTTTGAAACCAGTACGTTTTTAATTAGAGATCTCCATGTGGTTTAGTTTAGGACTAGGTTTATTTTCTCGGGTCACTATCGTATTTCGGTTGTGCACAACATATTATTTAGTACGTATATTTATTGACACGATAATAATATTGATAGTTTTATATTATTTTCTACTATACTGATCATGTAGCATTTTATTGTAACAGTAAATTCTTTATTTACTTATATTATCCTTTTTTTTATTGTACAACGTAAAAATAACATAATTGTTTTAAATGTACATATTTTCTTGAATATTGTTTATAATTATTTTTGTTGTCAACATTACAGCAATGCAATTACATGTAATGAGACTAAGAATTTATTTTAATTTATTGAAATTATTTATCTGCCATTTTATTTCATTTTATTTTTTAGTACTGTAAAGGAAAAATTTGTGTAATTTTCTTCATTAGTAAAGCCGCGTCGAGTAGCTATTTATAATTATTAGTTTATGATGATTTGAGTCAAAAGTGAGATATTCTATGGGGAATAGAAATAAGAAAAAGAGTCGTCTGCTAGAAAAAAGAGAAGATTAATTGACAATTAAATAATTCAAATCGTAAAGTGATTCATTATGGGGTTAGTAAGCAATGATCAAATGTCTAGGAATATCAAAATTCCTGAACTAATAGAAATTAAGGGTTTATGGAAAAAATATACCTTTGCCATTTGGTGAATTTATATGATAAAGAGTATCATTTAGACTTTTAGGTATAAGTTTATGATAGATAAAAAGAAAACTGGTACTTTTGAAGTGGAAAGCTGGATAGAAAATATCAGATAGTCATTATCGGTGATACTATCGTACTCAAAATAATTAATTAACTTTATTATTGAGGCTAAGATGGGAAATTAGAAATTTGATGATGAGAGATATCACGACTCGATTTTATTGACATTGTACAAATTTTTGATGATGAATTTTTAATTCGAAACCAATCGTACTTTAAAAATATAATAATACTTTACGGCAGGAGTGACACATTATTTTGACGCTACATGCCAAAAATTACCTTTTTTTCCAGCGTTCCATTAAATATTATAAAAAATATATGTTTATATATTATATTTTATAAGAAAACATTTATTATCTAAGCATTTTTATAAATATATAGTACTATATCATGTATAATTACATTACTTCGGTAATTCATCTTCTCAATGTGATATCTTTAATTAAATATGCCAATTTGTTGATATTTAGTTTATAATTAAAAACTTTTAAAAAAGTACAGACGACACTACATTCATCAGTTTTATTAAATTTTATTTTTTAAATCAGAATACAAACAAAATTAATTTTGAAAATAGTGACTCACATGAATAAGTTAAAGAAAAAAATAGACATATTGCCAATGCTACTATTTTGTGTCATGTTACGTTAAGTATGTTATCTACGTTCATAACAAATCTACAATTTTATTTTCTGAAAGAAGTCAATAATAGTAAAAATATACAAACATGGTGATGTAATTTATTATTGAAGATAAATATATGATTTAATATTTTTAATTTTTTGTGTGCCCTCGAAATTGTTTTGCATGCAATTTCGGGCACACGTGCCTTGGATTTTCAATCTCTACTCTAGGCTAAGCGTGTATTTACTTATTTATTGATTTCTATGTATAGACTATATAATTATTTACGAATATTATTAATTTATAATTTTTATTTCATTTTTTTATTATTTTATTATTTAATGATTTGAATTAATTAAAATAATTTTCTTCTTAATGAATAAAAAGTAAAATTTTTATCGTCGTGCTACATGCGGTGAAGCTCTACATGAACTTAGTGTTATAGTTGTTCATCTTATATGCATTTTTTGACAACTGATGACATGTAAATTTAATTTTATTAATGGTTTTATCGTAAGCAAGATTAAAATGTAGATATGTACTTTTTATGTTAATTTGTTTTTACTTTTAAAAATTTTCAGTGTAGCGTAAAACTTCAATTAAATATCTAAATGTTCAACATTTTACTATTAAATTAAAACGACCTTCGTATACAAAATATTATATACCATGCATCTATATAAATATACATTAATACACATTTCTCTTCTGTATATAAGTGTTGGAAATAATTGCATGTTCAGTGATTTACGTTTGCGTAATAGAATGAAATTATAAAATATTGTATAACACATAATTTGTTTGAATAAAAACTAAATTATTTTATCACAAGTTTAAAATTTTAATTATCATATTCGGAGTATACAAAATAAAGTCTTTTAACATATTGTTCTTATAACGACTATAACTTAAGAACTGTTTCCTTCTTTGATTATTTCAACTAAAAAAATAAAGTGATTACATTTATAATGTTTGTTGAATATGATTGCTTTAGCTTATAGTAGAATATTTATAAAAAACAATTAGTTATGGGATTGACTAAATGATTTACATGGATATCAGTCATTCATTATTAATGTTGATTTTAAATGTCGTCAAAACAACTAACACGTTTTTTTTCTTTAGTTCGTAATTTTTTTTCAATAATTATTTTTATAACATCAAAAATATAAGGTATTTATTTACTTTGTCATTAAAAAACTTTTTATCTAAGAAAATATCGTATCTCGTTGTATTGTTTGTGAGTTCAACGATATTTGTTTACATTACAAATAATTATGTCATTTCTTAGTGGCTTACATCTTCGTTTTTAATTTATGGTAACCGTTGGGTAGGAACTATTACTTTGAAATCGTTTATTTCCATGTTAACTCTGACAATTTTTGGCTTTAGAACATAATAAAAAATGTATCTGATTGTTGTAGTGTATTTGTTGCGTGCAGTTCAGCTATTTTGCGGTAAATCGTAGTTACGATGTTTTTTGTAAATTATTTGTATCTTGATTAATGTTTTCCTTTTCTTTTCTTTTTCTGTAGTTTTGATTACGTTAAAATTTTGTTACATATATTTCACTCAGCCCATTGTGTGACAAAGTAATTCACAAATACGCCGATTTATGATGATTTTTATATATGTTTAGTTAAAATGTTAATACTCACTAGTTGTCTTCTGTGTATATATTAAGAATATTTTTGTTAATATTGTATTACTATACTCGTTTAAAATATATATTCATAAAACCTTATAACTTTGAAGTTATTGTTTTTTTGAATAAGCCTTCAATGCCATCGATCAGAATTATTAAATTGTTTGAAAAACTATTTTCACTTATTGCTATTATTAAAAAATATTTTTTGACCAACTTCACAATTTTAAAAGGCTTTATTGTTTATTCGAAAATTATCAACGTTTTGTCATACTCAGATTCGTTTATGTGTAAACGGTTTTATAATTATTTTTATACTATTTCTCAAGTATGATCGAAGAAATATAGGTATTTTGTATAATGCTTATTAAAGTTTTAATTATCATAAATTTTGCTTAATGTACTTAACTTTTATTTCTCAAAAGACATTTTAACTGAAAAATCCGCTAACTTTTCGAATTAATTTTATTTGATTTATAAGAAAAGCATTGTTCTAAAATTAAAAACAATTTATTCCATTTTTTTCAGAACAATAGATTAAACAGTTACAATTATTGAAAATACTTTATTTAATCAAATTAATATTAACATAAAAATATCTTATTATTTTTTTTTTTAATTTTTGTAAATTATATCAATTGTCTCGATCCTTAAAGTTGTTTGAAATTCAAAAATGTGTAATATTAAATATTAATTTTTAATTGTAATATAAAAATGTTGCTGTCAATAATTATTATCCTTATTTTATTATCTTCTACTTAATGTAGTTTGTTAACTATTTAATGTAGCCCGAAAATATAGATTTATATCGTTGGAAGTAACACGCTTGGGCGCATTTGCCCAAACCAAACACTTTATGCCTTAATCATTTTTAATTATGATGATAATTTTTGATAATTATTATTACTGTTTAAATAGGTGGGTGATTATGCTCATTATTTACCGAAATTATTTGCTTTCTATTTTTATAAGGCTTCACGCTTGATTTACAATTATGATTAGTACATTTTAAATAAATATATTCATATTCCATTGTTCTACTTTTACTACATTTATAGCCCTCAATTACAACACATAAATTGCCTTTTTGAGTTTCAAATTTGTTATCGATCTTCAATTTCATTGATAACAAAACTTTTAACACAATTTTATGAGTAAGTGTTAAAACATGTCTTGCACGAGAGCTTAATGTACAACTTTATAACAATAATTTTTATCTTAACATTTTTTTTTTTTTTAAATATAAATCATTTTCCGGAAAAAAGAATTTAAACGATACATGGTGTTTAAACATTGGAATCGAACTATATTAAAACATTATTAGCCTAGGTCTGTAAATAATAGAACAATGATTATTATACCCAAATGCCTACGAGACTTATAATGATTTTCTCACAGCAGTATTATCTGTAGGTAGCAAGGATAAGCGTTATACAACGTCGTGCGCACACCATTACAATGTAGACGGTATCTGAGAGAGTGTGGGACCGAAAATGGATTTTAATTTACCTCCCAGACACCGTTTTACGTGGTATTTGAGCTTAATTGCTTTTCCTTGTGCGTATTATTAGTAAACGTAATATTTTCTTTTCACGTAAAAAAGCGTTTTATTCCGGGCAACTTTATAAGGCGTTGATGTCAGTAAAAAATGTACCGTCCCAAAAAAGTATTTTTTTTTTTTTTTTTGTTATGAACTTACAACTGTAATATTTGTCTACACACATATGTATGGACGTATTATAATTGTATTATCAATTCCGTTATTATTTCAGTCGTCCCCGAATAGAAGAGATTAACTCTCACATACACCGATATTGCGGCGCGCATGATTTGCTATAACATCGTCATTGCATCGTCGGTTATATTATAATAAAACATAAGCTCTGAATAAAGCCAGTCACGTGTATGTTTTTGAATAGTTTTGTCTTCTTTTAATATACCCGTGTTGTCGCATTTTATTGCAAACGTTTTATTTCAAAACATTTCTTAAAACCGAAATCGTCGACGATTCAGCGCAGCACAGTGGTCTAAAAATTTGACATAATTGAAAAAAAAATATAGTTTTTACCTTGAACCTAAGTTTGGAATTTGATAGCCCACATTTATCTACTGTTTATTGCTATCTAAGATGAAATTATGTTTTTATTATAGCAACGAAAGTCATCGTCATTTGGTGCTCATTTGTTGTTCATGTTCAGTTAGAATGTTTTCTTAGTTTTCGAAATAATGCTTGATGAAGAAAGCCTATTAGGTCAGCATTAGGAAAACAATAATTTCCAACATTTTAACGGTATATTTACTCAGTTAACTTAGTTTTAATATACTCAAATAATTTTAAATAAAAATGAAAATGTTAAAATGTATAATGAGTTTTAAAAAAGTAGCATAGATCTTGTAGCGAATTTAAATACACAATATTATAAAAATAGTTCTGAATATAATCAAGTAATTTCCAGTTTTTACTACTTGCAACTTTTTTTTTTAAATGTAATTTTTTGTACAATATTTATGTATAATTTTAAGAATATTTTCTGTAATTTTGGTATGTATTTATTTATTGTAGTGGTTCGTATAGAGTTACACATACTTCCTCGTAGAAATTGTATGCTCAAATTGTAGATTTGAAATTTAATAATAATTTTACATTGATAATATTTACGAATTTATTAAAAATAAACTTAATGACCTCAAATAATTACCGAAATAAAATAATTTAAACTTCAAAATCAGTACAAGTTTTTCTAAATGAATTTGGAAAACGTTTTGAAAATAATTACAGTTCTTGGTTGGATAATAATTTTAATATTCCCGTTTTTTATTTAAAGACTATGCGGTTGAACGTTAAGCGTCATAAAACTAAGATTTCTGACACAAGTATTAAAATCAAACTTAAAAGGACAAATGCTTTAAGGGATTCTGCAGGTGTAGATGAACTTACTTTTGTCACTAAAATAGGTTTACTAATTTGCTACTAAATCGGAATGTATATAAATTAGATTGAATTCTTAAATAAAGAATGCTAATTTATATTCGACGTACAATACAATTTTAGAAGCTAATACTCGATATTATAAGCGCGCAAAAATAACAGTATATTACCAAGGACTCAGATAAAGTTAAACTTCAAGCCTTATTAAACCACACAGCATGTCATATATTTTTCTCAATTGATGATTCAACAAACTTAACTTTAGAAAATCAAAATTATATTTTAATATATAAATGGTGATGTGGTGGGTCATCTGGATAGTCAGAGTATAAACAGAAATTTAACGATGACGATCAAACAGTTTCAGTTGATAGTCATGTGTTTTTAACGTTACAGTTAATAAAAAATAATGATAGTGGAAATATTGAAAATTAAGAAATAAAAGAAGAAGAAGAATACTAAATGTATTTAATGTTGTTTAATATTATTATATTGAATAAAGGCATTTCTGGAGTTTACTGGTTTTTTGTAGAAAACATTATTTAAAAAATCACAAAAATAAAAAATTATAATAATAATAATAATACTTTAAACTCTTAAAATAAACTTTTGTAAATGCTTTTACAAAATAGATTTGGTATTACGTTTTTTTAACTTCTGGATCACAGCGAGGTACGTGCTTTTTGTGGTGTGATCCACCAGTGGTATAGTAGAGCGTATATGCGGGTATATAGCGTAGAGCGACTTCTCCATTTTTTTGGTTGATGCGTATATTTATAATTTTTGATACGCAGGTATACGGGTATACTAGCTATGTTATAAATGTTATAGCTATAAACAGTGTTAAAGAGTTTTAAATTTTTTCACCCAACTGCGCGGAAGGAGGGTCATGTGTTTTTTCTACAAAAATTTAAATATCAAACATATTTCCTTGTTATTATATTTATTATGAACGGTTATTTTTTAAATTTTAAGACATCTATTTTTAATATTATTGCACTAAAATGTAGTTTAAAAATCCATTTCACTGCAGCAAGTCGCTACAATAGTAGTTTTACAATAGTAGTCTATTGTTGTATTCTTTTTTTTTTTTTAAGTTGGTTTTTTAATTTTTTTTAGTTAATATTATCGATTAAGGACAAAAATGTACGGAGGGCGGGAATAGGAATTAACTCCAATCACCTTTTTGACTTATAATTGACGTATACTATAGACTTTTTAATACTACATCATTGGTGTGGTCAACTGGTAAAATTCACAAAGTTCATGTTCGTCGGCAGTAAATTCCGAAATGGTTTTATTTTATTTCTTTTACATTTATCCTTATCTCATATTGCATTTTATTATATTTTTTCTACCGGTTTTATTTTGTTTCATTCAATAATCATTGGAGAAGCGTATTAACGATTTTTTTATATAAGCAGGTCGCATCATATCTTATGCTTCGGAAGATTCCTTTGTTTTTAATGATACTTCGTAGCAAATATATATTTATTAATGGAAATTCGTTCGAAGTTTTTATTGTCCAGACAAACGTCTTACTGACTGCGAACTCAGTGTGAACTTATGTTATCTATTATACTATTCTGCAACTAACGGATGATTGACAAAAACTACTTCCAAAGTTTCACACAAGCGTCGTACTTAATGAGACAAATCCTATGTTATATACATATATATATCACGTTTACACGTGTTTGACTTTTTTTTATACTGTTGTCGTTTTGTTTGTGATATGCGATTCGATAAAAAAAATAAAACTCATTATAATTCTTCGTGCGTTGCTCCCCTAGTCTAATGTGTTGTAACCGAATGATTTTATTGGAAAATACCTTAAATAAACAACAATACTATTTTTTCACCTATTTTTATTGATAGGTAGTTAAACTCCCCCAAATATCATACCGTGACAGGTGCACCTGACCTTGTTGAGAAATGCTTAATTAACTATATACATAATATGTGTATATACATATATATATATATATTATTCTATGCGGATCATAGCTTTAATATTGTCATTGTTGTTTACAAATATAATTAAAATGTATTGTTTTAACGTACAACGGTTTTCTCGATTGTATGTATTCTTATGTTGAGGTTTATTATATTTATTGCTTTCCAAAAAATTAAAAAATTATTATAACTAAAGTTTTTTTTTAATTTTTGATTTAAGATACTTATATATAAATACAATTGTCTCAACGATTAAAATAATGTAAAAACAAGTAGAAGGAAAGATAGATAAAGCAAATAACTAAAGTTTCAACTATAAATATTCAGATAATTTTTGTGCAGATAATTCAATTTTGATTTATTATCAAATTAATAAAAATATATTTCGTTGATATATCTATCGTGTCTTTGTTTTATTAAATGTCTACAACAAAAATACGTCTTTTTATTAACTTTTTAATTTTTCAAATTGATCTCTAATTCACTTAATAATCAAAAATATTTCTTTAAAAATTGAATACAAGGTTAATCTGAAAATTTCGGAATACTAAATGTTACAAGATTTATAGTATCTTATAATTTATTGAAAATGTATTTAATATTTATTAATATTTCATGCCTATAAAACCTATTTTATTATTTATATTTACCCAATAATTGTGTTTCAAAAAGTATTGAGAATTTGTTAAAATTCTAAAAATTGACATATTTTTAATACTATATTTAGAATTAGGATACATACAGTTTAATATTTTTCTATATTTCACTATATTGTTTCATTTGCTTATTGTTTATCATTAATTTTTCAAAAATTTTTCTTTTTCAATCATGTTACTGCAATTTATTTACAATTTTGTTAAATTTAGGTCTCTGCAGTACCTAATTTATTTCTTTTAATCGTTTCCATATGACTGGAACAATTTTATTTCTTGCTCTTAAAATCCTTTAATCCAACCCTCAGTTGTCACCTTAGAGCCAAAATACGCTCGTCTATCATAATTTATTACAAATTTGTTACTAACAATTTAAACCTTTTAAATATTAACCATAATACAACTGATTATTTACACTAATATTTATTTACATTTATAATTCCTTCAAATAAAATTTAAATATCTAATATTATGTAAAACGCTTTAAAATTGTAATGATTCATAGAGTTGTGGCATTATTCAAATATTTCAGAAACAATGTTCTATACGTTTATAACATTGACATTCTTTTAATTGTTTTTTGAATCCTCTTATTAATCAATAGTTATAATTTTCAGAATTATATAAATCACACAGCTATATAATATAATAGATTAAAATATATAATTTATACAACATTTGTTCATGTAATCGTATTTTAATTACGTTTCATATTCACCAGTTAGTGGGTTGGAAATGAAGCACTATATACTCGTATACGCGATTATATTTAATAGTTATTAAGCATAGAAAAATTTCATAGTGGCAAGTTATAGATTTTTTTTTGCTGCCCGACGTTCGACCATGGGTGGTTATAGTTAACCATAAGAATTAATAAAATCGGCTGTACACGATTTTCCTTATATATTGGAATGGTACACGTTGATTCTATCATGATGTGGTTAATAAATATTTTAATTGTATGCACAATGTATATTCATAAAATATTTTTGATATTAATTTTTTTAAATATTTTGTAATTTTCATTTTTATACTTATACATATGAGTACATATATATATATATATATTGTTATGTAGTTGAATCCGATGTTTAACAATAATGGCGTTGATAAAATTATCCTTTAGTTTCTATATTCATCAAAAGCTTCTTTTTTTTTTAGTTATAAATAAGAGGTTTTAACTATTTAAGTATTTACTAGCTAAGAAAATAAACTGAATTAATTAAATTTCTGTTGAAACAATTTTAATGTTAAGTTATTAGAATATTATTAATTATAACATTTATAATTTTATTATACACTATTCAGTAATCTATAATAAATACTCATTTGTGGTATTCAGACATATTTTGTTATTATAGCAAAACAATGTAAACATACAATGTACTCGTATTGACTTTAACGCAATCAATATTAATGCTGACATTAAATATTAACATGTTAATAGGCTTCTAAGACATTAATTAATAACCAGGTAAATCCACAAAATTATTAAATTATTTATAATCATGACTATATAGTACAATTTTATTTTTTTTAACATTAACTTTAATTTAATTTAATTTAATTTAACTTTAATTTTAACATTAACATTAACATTAACATTAACTTAAAATTTAAAATAAATACGCTAAATCATAAAACTTAATTCGTTCAATATTTATCACGACGTTCAATTTTTTTTTTTTTCGTAAGCTTTTATAATATTAATACTATCTTGTAACAATTTTTTTAATTATATTTAAAAATTTTTATGAATATGAATATAAAGCAATGCATTTGTTTTACACAATTTCGAGTGAAATTAATTCCAAACGGAAACCTTATAGAAGCAGTATAGTATTGAGCAGAAATACGTAATGTTTTGCATCAGTGTGTGGCCAAATGCAATTAGTATCCTCTATATCAACACGGACAAATTAAGTTATATCTTGAAGTGCTGTTTTCTTTATATTGTGTGTATTTACAGTTAAATTTATATCTTAGATGAACAAATGTTGGCAGTATTTAAAAAAACATCTGTTACAACAATCTTTTTTTAAGAGTGAAACTAATAAAATAAATAATAATAAAACGAATTAAATATTAAAAGTTTAGTTATATTTTAGGAACATTTGGCAATAACTTATAAATGTTATACTATAAAATCAATCGCCAGCAACCCTATATTTTCTTACGATTAGTACTGCATGATGTACATTTTTTTTTTTTTTTTGATGAATGTGATGACTATTTTTTATGAATAGGTTACTTACTAACCAGAGTAGAAGGCAAAGTGGGTTCACCAGAAAAACCACTATCTGATTTGGGATTGATATCGTATAGAAGCTACTGGAAGGACGTTCTGCTACAGTACCTGTGCAACTTGGGCGGAAAGCAACTGTCCGTAAAAGGTAAATACTTAAATCGTTTACATACATTTTCATCTCGAAAGCCATATTATCCCTTTTCCCCTTTTTTCTTCAGACTATTTTATCTACTACTTATCATATGTATATGTGTGTAGGTCAGTGAACACATTCAAAACACAGGGTGCTCGTCGCACGTTTTATAACCCTTTCCATTTTATACGGCGGTTCACTTCCTCTCATCTGCTGCACCGATATTATTATTACGGTTATATAACTTGCGTTCTCTTTCCCTAGATTATGTGCCTCGTGTTTGTCATAAAATTTGAGTACACAACATTTTTTATGACGTTATAAACACGATATTACAGTTGAAAATAACCCCTACTGACTGTGTATGTATGGGTGTGTCAGATCCAACATAACCTAGGCTAATTTGGTGTGATGAATATGCGCCGAAGGAAATTTGAAAGGAATCACGAGTATCACTAAAAGAAATATTTTTTTTACGCGGGATTCTACCAAGACGAGATTGAAAGTTAGACTTAATAGAATAATGAATCAAGTAGCAGAAATTGATTCTGTACAATCTTTAGAACAGTTTTAGTAGTTGAAGGTATTTGGTTAGAATTTGTTCATCTTATTCGTTTCTAAAAAAAATTACCCATTTTTTATGTTCGAACAACTCAATTCTCAAATTAATGATAAAGTGAATATTTATTTTCTAAAAGTAACTTATGAAAATACGTTTGATAAAAAAGTTCTGCTGTTTAAAAATTTTCTCTTCTTGTGATTCGTAAAAATTGTAAAATTACCAATACTTTTTGTTCAAATGTAAAAATTGTACATTATAATTTTTTTAAGAAAAATGATTAAACTGATTATGAAAATTTAGAATTTCTTCTTTTTTATGATATTTGGCCTTTATAAACTTACCTCATATTATCTTATTTACCTTACCTTATTGAAAATTTAAAAGCGTAATATAGTAGATTATAATCTGAAAAGAAAAAATTATACTTTTTTTTGAGCAGTTTCAAATTAATTTTGTAATATTGGTAATATTCGTAAATAATTATAATAATTCTAAATAATTGAGATTATATTTTTCGAAATTTAAATATAATATATTGGTGGTTAAACGATAACGTTAACCATATTTTTTAAAAATTATTTTCAGTTTTAATTATTGTATGGCTTAAAACGTAATTCTATAAATGATCGTGAATTTATAACTACCATCATATGATTACATTTTTGTTAACAGATTACTTAGTATTGGAGAATATTGTTTATGACAAGTTTAATTTTAATACGCTAATATTCATATTCGTATTTCCTTTGATAAAACACAAATATAACCAGTAATAAATGAATAAAATATTTAGTGTGAAAACTAATTAATTTAATACTTAAGAAATTTCAAAATTGTTTTACATATCAATTGTTATATGTATATAAAGCAATTTCTCTACTGTCAAAATAAATAAATTGAATACCCTTAAAATTATATTGTTCTAGCATTTTATTATAAAATCATAATTAATAATAAATAAATAAATAAATAATAGATAAATTACTATCGTTTGAAAATATATTTTTATAGTGATATTATTTATTTCGATTCTTCTTGAGAATATTAAAAGAAAAAAGTAATAACATTATTAACTTTTTGGTGGATAAACTTTACCTAATTTAACATAATTTAATTGTGTAAAATCTAAATTTACAAACCTAAATAAGTAATATATTTATATTATGATTAACACAAATTTTAGCTTATTTGTTTATTGTAAAAGCTATCTAACCTTATAACCTAAAATGTATTGTTACAACTGTAGAGATAAATTAAAAATCTTGGCACTATCTGATCCAAATGAGCTTTAAATTTTAAATTGTAAGTACAATTTTACAAGAGCTTTTCGGAAAAACGTGAATACTTTGATTCCCATAAACAAAAAAACGCATTTTGTGATTAAATTTTGGAATTTTTCCAACATTTTTATAACCTATGTATCAACGAACCCTTAGATTGAATGCCAAAACATATGACGTAATATTGGATTCTATAAAGAAAAAAAAAACGATATAAAGCAAGACATGCTTAATAAGTGTATTATGTCAAAATAATAAAACTGGAAAGAAAAAAATACGAAACTGTATTAAAAAAAAAATAAAAATTTTCTCTTTTTATCCCTCACGTTTTTACTTTCAATTTAATTGGAACAACAACATGGCACGAAAAAAATGTACTCATAAGTTTGATTTCACAGACCACAATCTTTTGACATTTAATTGATTCAGCTCATCCATTGCATTAAAACTTTTTATGTCTCAATATCTAATTTTCATTACTTAATATTCCAGTTCAATATATTTTTATATTCATTATAGCTAAAAATTTACCAATTATTAACTACACCTTAATTTTCAACTGTCAACTAAAGGCAATGACCGATGAAGACACTGAAGTCTGTTTTAATTCACCGAACGTTACCTAAACTGGGATTAGATTAGGTGATTTGTTTTTATAAGCCCATTTTAATAATTATTTTGTACTTATTTATTTATTTTTAAGTGCTAAATATTATTTTCAAATAATTCGTATTTTCCACAAAAAACTATTTTGAGATTAATTTTCGAAATTTCAAATTTTTTGGTTTACATGCGTGAATAAATGTACAAAAAATAAATAAATACAATTGTCTGTGTTTGCAACATTTTGAGTTACGAGTTATTTAATTTTATTTATTTCCTAGCCAAGTACTTTTACCATTTGCAACTACTTATGTTTAGACAGTCGGTTAAGTTGGACACAAAAATATCATGTTCAAATTTAAAAATATTGTGTCCTACTTTTATTTTTATAATAAACTTTTCCTGCCTTATACTTACATTATTCTAATTTGTATAGAAAAAAATGTATATTTTTTAATTTATAGAAACCAAATAATTGTATTTTTAAAATAAAATTATTTAATTAATACTGTATTTTAAAAACGACATATTATTGATTATATTATTAATACTAAGTTACTATTTTAGTTTAATGAATTAACTTGCGTGTTTTTATCTTAAGTTGTATAATTATGTAGTTTATTTTTATAATAAATTATTTCATACAATTCAATAAGTAATTTCTAAACTAAACATTGTAACTAAATAATTTATTAAAAAATTTACTTAGTTTTTAGAAAATTTCAAAACTTAACAAAGTATTGCAATTTTACTATTAAATCGATAATCTGAATTTGTATTATATTGCACTCTTCTCCGCTCATGTTCATTTTTTAATTACAATGATTTATAATACTATTTTGAAATTAAAAATATCCCCTTATGTGACTTGTCCAATTATTGTATTTTACCAAGTTTTTATTATAAAAATCAGTAGTTCAATGTAATATTTATACAACTTTAGTAAGTTTTCAATAACATAAAATAAAATAAGTTTAATTTTTTTAATATTTTCTCAAACAATAAAAAAAAAATTAATAACAGTTTACTGATTCAAAGCATTTATAAATTAAAATTAAAATATAATAATCGTTCGGCTATAAACCTTCAAAAAAAAAAAAAAAAAGGAAAATACTTCAATTTAATTAAAAAATCATATTTTGTAAACATATGTACATTATATTGTTGTTTATATTTATTTTTTCATCATGTATTCAGTGACAGTACGAAATACAACTCGTAATTTCTCCACGTGACGGTTTTAATGACAACATATCTCTGCGATTTAGTCCCTTAAGATAGCGTTCGCCGACGGCTTTTCATTTATCAACGTTTGCAATGAGCCGGATTTCGTTTTTGTATTACAATCCATTGTCTGATTCCGTCTTGCATTGCTCCAAACTCTTAGAGGACGGATAACGGAATAATTTGTCCCGTTCCCCCTCCCCCTCAATCAATTGATCCCCCTCCCAACGATGAAAAAAGCATTTAATAATAGTCCATCCGATCTCCACACATGTGCAGGCTCTTCTGGATGACCAAATTTCACGTTTCGATAGCTTTCCAATCTCGTGTCCGTGGCTGCGGTCGAGGGCAGGCGCGCGTGTATATCGTGCGTACATAAAATGCCGGGTATTTTCGTCCGCAGGACACTGCAATATCGTGATATTCTGTTGTAGTACAAAATAAAATGGCGGTGGGGAAAGGTAGTGAAGAATAACCGCATTGTTGTTCCGCTCAGGTCCGTACATAAATCATCGGAATCACGTGGGAAATATATTGTAAACAATCAGCTGTTAATGTAATTTAAAATTTTGAATTCCAGACATGAGTCAAGAACTAGCCATAAACTCCTATGATATAGTCAGCACGCTTCAAGCTCTCGGCATGATGAAATATTGGAAGGGAAAGCACATCATACTCAAGAAACAGGTAATGCATTTTATTTGATTCGGGGTCGACTAATACAAAATTCATGTTTAACCTTTGAACCTTTGAATTGGCTTTGCGCAAGATCTATGGCTTTCTATTATGTTATAATATTTTTATATACATATGTCTTATAAAAGTCGAAAACTCGGACGTTACATGTGTTCATTCGGTGTTTTATAGTTCAATCTGCAACCGGCGTACTGGTCATGATCTTATATACATTATTGTGCATTTGTGCGTATACGTAGTATATGTATTACTTCAGTACACCCGTGTATGCAGGGAAATCAATTATAATCGGAAGTGCTTTCAGCTTATATTATGTTAATTGACGTGAAATAATGTATTTATAATAATAATGAAATTAATGACCTATCTCATACTATTCATGGTCGAAGTTTATGAGTAAAAATAATGATGTCAACAGCAATAGATGATATTCCTTTGAGTAAGATTTGGTATTTTTTTTTCTCTGTTCATATACACGGTTTTTTTTATGTTCATCGACTCTATTCGAGAATATAATAACTCAGAATTTTATTTTTATGATATGATTGTCAATATAAATTTAATCGTAAATCACATAATAACTCTACTTTAATCATGGACATTTTATTTTCATTGCTCGTCTTCGCTTGTGATCATTATTGTTGCGTACAAATACTTTTTCGATTTAAACTGTAAGTGGATATTCCTTATAGTTGAAACACTAACTACTTTACTAATAATGGTGGAAAACATCTAAGGTTTTAAATAATTATTTTGCCAATTTCAACTTAAAATTATTAAAATCATTAACTAAATTACAGTGTTGTTAAAACTAAATTCGATACATTTATTTTTTAGTAATGTTAATAAACGTAATTTGTGATGAATTCCAAAAATACCCTTAATATATTACTTAGAAAAAAAAAGTGTTAGCTTTTTACGTGTTTACAGGTAAATATATTTGAAATACAATACTTATGTCCGAAATTTAATCATGTTTTCTCCTAAAAACAAAATAAAATTTGTTCTAGTTTTGGTTTTACAAATATAGAGATAAAATTTCCAAAATATATGTCATATTGGATACAGCTTTGGTAGATCCATAAGAATGAATACCTTAATGAAAAAAATAAATCGCTCATCTTTTATATTTAAACTTATTTAAAGTATATTATCAGGACATTTTCATCTTAATTATAGTTTATATTTTAAAGCAATCCGGTTATACGTTCAACATTATGTATCATATTATAATTATTCAAAATAAAAATGTATATAAAAAGAAAAAACGTTTAGTTTGGTTCTTATCTAATTAAGTATGTTGTTTTACTTCCACGCTGCTTGTGTATTGCTTGTATATTTGATGGACGTACCATGATAATAATTATGAGAAAAATGTTTTTTCAATTATTTTGTACTAAACATTATCGTTAAATGATATGTACATTATAAAAATGTATTACCTTGTTTTTTGTGATTTATTCAGTTGTCATATTTTTTTTGGATGTTAAAAAATTTAGTGTTTTCTTAATGTTGTTAAAAATGTTTCTTCAGTTTTGTTACAGTAACATAGTGCGTAATTGTATTTTTGACACTCGTTTAAATTAATATGGGTTCACAGAAAACATCGTTACTAATTAATAAATGTATGCATAATTTGTGTATCCTGATTCGTAATAAATCGTTTCTATTAATGCGTTTTATTTTAATTGTGCAAATTTGCTTATGGTACAAATTTTCAGTCGGAACTTTTTAATAAAATTTCGTTTTGTGTGTTGGTCGAGGTATGTAAAGGGTAATTTGTTATATTTTTCGTGCAAGCATTGTCCGCATTTTTTTCTCATTAGTCGCAGTATTGGCGTTTGACAAGTCTTAAATGTAATATCGATCGGTAAAGGAGAAAAAAAACCGACAACGGTTTACATAACCTGTTTTTCTTGTGGTGGTTTCGTGGGATGCGCGGCTTATACACTCATGTTATCCGACGCGACGTAATACAGTGCATAATACAAGTGTCTCTCGCGCGGTGGTAATATATCACGTGTTGTCGAATGTAGATGCACGTTTGAAAACTGCGACGATAATACCTGTGCAACGCAAATATTTTATTTTCCGATATGAAATTGTTGCAGAGCAATGACAACAATATGCAAACAATGCAGTCGCCGCCATTGTTATTGCAGCCGCATTGAGGGGTGCGCTGGTACCCGTTTAATCGTATTACCTTGTTTTTCTCTATCTATGGGACGCAAATTATTTGGTACGGGTCGCCAAAGAAAAATTAAAACATATATGTAATATTTTAATTTTATCAGTCCCTGTCGTATGAAGTTTTAAAAAAAAAACCAACAACACATTTTTCATAAATTATTTTTCTTGTCGAACAAGGGTACATTTTTGGCTATTAGCTATCTGTCATTATTCTCGAAAATTAAAATTTGAAAAGTTTTGATGAAAAATGAATAGCAATTTTTTTTCTTTTCAATTATTTACCAATTATCAATAAATTGCGAACGTCCTACGCAGTAAACCAATAACTTTGTGTACCGTTTCTTGTACCTTGTGTGGAGTAAATTCGTATCTACGTCAAAATCAGTGCCAATATAAAATATAAATATATCATTAGGGTATCTACTAATGTACTTGGGCACATTTTGTGTTTAGTATTATTTCCTATTAGTAGTGAACTGTTATAAAAATAAAGGAAGGGTGATAGTTTTTTTTTTTTTTTTTTCTGTTATGGAAATCGAAATAATTTAGTTTGTCCACGTTGAACATTATTTTCAAAAAATACGCATGCAAAATTGGTTAAATATCTTCTGGGTCGTCTTCGCACAAAGGTTTGAACACATCGTTGTAGCTGCTGTAAATAGTATCGTTGTAGTCGGTCGTATCCTCTGTAATAACCATCGGTCGTTGGATATAACGATGAGGACCCCAAACGACTTTCTTGCGTCTACACGGTTCGGTCCAGCGTGGGCAAAACTCGTCGACCACGACTTAATCAAGTGGGAGTAGCAGCGTTCTGAGACGGTACTGTACACACGCGTGTAGGATGGCTTTGTATGCACGCGCGCACCGGAAGTCTCATTTACACACCAATACCTATCGGTAGCGCGGTCGCTTTATCTTACCGTCATTATAATAATGTGTTCGCAAACGAAGGTAAATGCTTACAGTGTACCTTAACATGTACCTTAACACGTATACATATATATTATTATTTGTATCACGTATGGCATTTAACTAAAAGGGTTATAGGTATGCGATATAATATGATAATAGCCGGAGAGAAGGTAGAAATTAACAAAGTCCACCTTTCAGTATACGATATTCCTTTCCAAGCTTCTGCGGTAGGATATTATTCAGTATTGGTCATTATTAACAATGATTTGTAATTATTAATTAATATTTGACTAAAAATGGTTTAAACAATTAGGTATAGTTAATTATAATATAAATGTATATAAACATTAAGTACTTAATATAATTGTTCGTAACCATCACCGAATATTGAATCTAAGTATTCAATAACAATTAAACAATCATAAAATTAAATTAAATATGTATATTTAATCTTAATATGTAAAATATATTTTTAACATAAATTAATTTTTTTTGGTCAACAACTCCTTTTCGTTCAATATATTTCGATGATGTTATAATTGTTATTGCTTATGATTAGACTAGGAATTTATAGCTTTAAGAAAACATCCAAAAATTCTTTAAAAATTAACTATATGTACACTAAAATATGATCTAACATTTTTTATTTTACTGAGAAATATACTTATATTATTATTATTATTATTATTATTATTTTTTTTTTATTGTTTATGGTATTTACGTAAATATTTGTGTTTTAAATTATTTGAGATTTATTGATCATACTCAATGCTTGTTTGTTGGCTTGAAATATTTTTAGCTTGAAAATTGCACTGTACTATTAAACATTTTCTGCTTTCAAACATAAATTTATTATGGTTATTCGAAAACAAATTTTAATATTATGAAAAGTTTTGTTTTACATTAATGGAAGAAAGTAGTGCATACTTAAAAAATACTAGATCATCATTTATTAGATCTTTATACATTCTATTTATGTCCTCTCAATTTCACTTTTCAAAAATTTTAGAAATTTCGGACACTATTTTTAAACCAAAACTGAGCTTCTTTTTGAATGTTTTACCTTAATTTATTCTGTGTATTTTTTATAATAATTAATCAGATAATTTCTTCTTTTTTTTAAAAAAAAAAAATCAGTTAATCTCTAGCAAAATGAGATACAATCTATTTTAAAGTAGTCTATGATTATACCACCTAAAACTATACATTTAAGTGATTTTAATAATAATAAATGTCAAGTCTAAATTACGTACAACTTCAAGATCATGTTCATAATTTTGTCGATATAGTTCAAATGGTAAAATTAATCATATATCGTTGGAACTAATCGATCAAATTATTTTTATTGTTTAGTCTTTATATTTTATTGTGTTCTGTTGGACAATAAAACTAAAACAGTGTATATAATTATTTTAACTTATGCTCACATTCATCGGAAATAATTTTGAACGAATGAACTACTGTCTTAGTTTTTCCCTACGGTGTTCCGCAGCAGTTAAAAATAAGTTACACTTTCAAATCGGGATCATAAAAAGTTGCAAAAGTTGGGTGACACTTATCCAAAATATGTTTACCATAGCTAAATCCTTTGAAATTTTTATAACTTAATCTTTGCGGATCCATCCACCTTTTTTAATTATAAAATAATATACTATAGACAAAATTTTACGATTTAGAAATGTACGTGTTCAATTATGAAAAAAATTACGCTTAAGAATATTTTTGTATATGTTATCCAAAAACTTACAGATTTAATGTATTGTTAAGAGTTTGTACAAACGTACAAATGGTTCATATCAGTACGAACATCCGTTTCGCGTTCTATTGTTATCAAGTCGACTTGCTTTCGACTTCTCTAATCTACTTGTACATTATAAATGTTGGTTAATGTTATAATAATACATTAGTATAAGTTAATGTAATAGCTAGCTATAACTAGAAAATCCATTAACCTTTGCTCGTGCTATTTTTTTAATTATTTTTAATAATTGTTTTTATTATTTAAAAGTTCAACAATTTATAATTTTAATTTAACTGATCGGTGTACAATATTTTTGATTAATCTATCTTTTGCTAATACATACAAATAGATTCGATAGTTTTCCTACACGTGAGCATACGCCATATAGACGTAACATGTGCACATCTGATAAACATGGATTCTTTAAATTCAAGTCGTAAATAGACATTGTTTGACCTTGTGACTTATTTATGGTTATCAGGAAAGCGAAACGAATAGGAAATTAAAGCCTTTTAAATTGTATTAGAGATTTTGATGGTACCGAAAATATATATGACAGCAGGACGATTCCTCATTTAAAATTTCCAGATAAAATGGTTGCTTTAAGAATACTGCCTGTGATATTTTTGTTGATCAAACGTGTACCAAACATAACTTAAGTGGCATTCCTAGTATATCTAAGAATTTAAAAATTTAGTTTGAAAAATTACTGTTTCTTTTTCGTAAATTCTTTGATTGGGAATGATTTCGCAGAAATAATTGATCATTATAACAATTAGCAATGTCTAGTGTAAGATGTTACTTATATTTTTTAGTTTATTAACAAAAATTGATTGGTTTCAATAGTTATTTTATACAGATATGTACCTATATTGTATTGTAGTTAAAACTATAATTGGTTTTATTATTCCTAATAACGTCTGTTAATTTATTACACCTTAAATGAAGAACTCAAAAATTTACATTTCAAAGAAACAACTTACATTAGTTCAACTTTTCACTTTGATTATTTCATCAAAGAAATTTTTAATTTAGTGTGATATTTTTTAAAAATTTTCAATCAAGATTTGACAGTTTCATTATTTAAGGCTCGAATAATATTTATTAATATCATCTGTTTGATAATACTTAGCCGTTTTTTGTTAATTTTGTTGAAAACACAAAACCTTAGGAATGCAGCATGTAGTCTGATTACTTAAATGTGATAGTCGTTAAATATTAACTCGTGTCAAAATTAATTGTAGGTACTTTAATATTGAGTACAGAAATGTACAATATAAAAGTTCACTCATTCAAATATCAAGAGTTTGTCCAAAGTTGGTCAGGTAAAATCTCCTGAATGTTCACAATAAAAATAAAAAAAAAACAATAAATAGGATTAAAAAAGATATTTACCCTAATCCATCCAATAAGCTTATACCCACATCAGACACTATAATTAGCAAATCCCTTTGAATTGTTTATGACTGTTCACGATAATATAATCATCTTCTCATGTGTAAGCGATAGCTCTCATACGAAAATCTTATTTTATCTCTTAGGATTTTAATATTTTTATTTAATTTAATTGTTTATTTATTTCAGTTTTTTATTTTCGTTTTTATGGCAATGCTTAACACATAGTAAATCTGGTAATCCGTCGAAAATATTTAAATTGGATTTTGGCAAAATTGAAAACATGCATTTCAATGGTAAATGAAGCTTGAGTCTGTCTAACCCGATTCAACTGTCTCCGAAACTCCGATTAAATTTGATTAATAAAGCGATTGAAATCAACCTTAATTTTAAAATAAACCTAGATTAGTTAAACGATGAGTTAACTATCTATTAATAATACAGTCCTTAATGCTATAATCGTGTTTCGTCCATTTGTGTATACATTATACGAGTACGTGTCTCTCGACACGGTACTGTCTGTATTATAATCGACGATACCGACGGTATATTATAATCGAAATGTCTGCACAAAATAATTTATTATAATTTAAAATAATAAAGTGTTGAAGTACGTAGTAACGATTCGAAGTTAAAGCGATTAATTTTTAACTTGAAAGCACGGGATATTTTATCTTTTATGTAAGTAACGCGTAAATATTTGTAGTTATGAATAATAAAATTCTAATTCGTGCACTCCGTAAGTATTATTAATTATTAAAGATAATTAAATAATATTCAATATTAATTTTATTTAGGAGGAAAATGTCAGCACCATGCTTTGTATAATATGTATATGTACATTATATATAAGCGTATATTTGCAAAATATAATGTTTTCGATGTCAAACCTCGGAATGTTTTCTAAATCAATATAAACTGCATGTTCTATATTTTTAAGAAGTTAATTAACATTAATTTTTTCAGTATACTTGTATTATTTTGAAATGTTTTTATCATTAAATGCAACTAGTTACAATTTTTTTTAGGTTCACCGGTTAGTCGTGTTTATTTTTGTATTAACTACTTCTTTAAAACTAATAATTTATTTTAAACTTTTTTTTTATTCATTTAATGTCATTGAAATGTGTGTCGGTAATTTTCAGTATTATTTTTTGCCCTTTTCAAATTAAAACTACAGATCAGATATATCGTTTGTATATCGAATATCAGAAATCGTTCTTATAATTTACCACTTCCAAATCACGACATTAACATCCTATTTAATAGTAATGTTAGAAGTGGATGTGCCAACAAAGTTGTTAATTTTATATTTTTACTTGAATATTAATACTAATTTTTGTTCCGTCTAATTGTTTTAATTTTTTTTTTTTTTTTTTTTAAATAAAAAAAAAGAAACCCGATAAAAACGGGTACATACACTCAAATGCTGACCTAATCATGTTTACAGTACACGCACGGGTATGTCCATTTTTGAAATTTGATTAACTTTTATTATGATTGGGATACGGAGAGATGCACCGTCTCGTTATTTTTTTGTATGACATTTTCTCGTTTCTATTTTTAGTTTTTCGAACTTACGAATTTTCCCTAAACAATTTAAACTATAATGTTAAAGTACGCTGTAGCTTTGAACATGACGTCACGTCTTCGTCATCGGAACAATACATGTTTGACGGGGTTTACACCTACAAAAAACAGAAGAGATGTTCGATGTAAAAACGTGTTAGAAAATAAGAGGTGATAATCGATGATAGATATTTGTACGACAGTGACGAAAACGTAAAATTTTAGTCGTCCCCCGACCTGGGAGCCACACGAACGCTTCTGCGTCCGGAAATCCGTAACGGATCCGTCGTTGAAGCCGGTGGTCGGGATCGGTGCCTGGTTCAAGATATCGGTTGCGCAGACATCCGCGTGCGGTGTGCGAAGAATGGCAACGACCGTCCGTGGACGATTATCGTAGTAGGGCTGCGAAAACACACGCAGTTATCGCGTACGCGCTATGAAACACATAAATCAATCCGGTGCTTTTCGTTTCGTCTTTTATCCTCAAAAGCTGTATACCGGAGTCACGTGTATGCGCAGCGCGTCGTTCCGGTCGGAACGGTGTTTGGTTCTTTCGCTTTTCTTTAGTCTGCACGTATGTTTAACGCCTGCTATTTTCGACTGTATTTTTCTATTTTTAAATTATCCTCAAGAGGTATGATTTTTCGATCGGGTTAACTTGACGCGGGCAATTCGTTCGCGTCCAATAAACGTTATTGTATGAACCGCGCTAGTTACTGCTTTTCATCATTTGCAAAACCTTTTTTATAACACGGTTAAATGTTGAAGACAAAATATTTAAGTTTCTCTTGGGTCTGTTAACGCTACCGATTCAACGTTTTTTTTTTTTTTTTTAGAAATTTGATGACTCCAATATCTTTACGTGTTGTGTAAGTTTTCTCTTGATGCGGTTGCGGATCGAATTCCTGGCTCTGGCACCGTGTATTTTTTTTAATTTTTTTTTTACACGTATTATAATTTACATTCAACGAACATATGTTAAATAATATGAAATGGCCTACTAAGTTAAGCATGATAAAAATAAAATAAAATTCATCGTTATAATCCGATAGTTTAAACGCAACCGTTTTTGTATCGAATTACAGTGTTAATAATATATACATTCTATATCGATGAAAATCGATCTCGTCGCTCCTTGTGAATACTGTACTTATATATCCGTTGTCTAAGTGTCTATAAAATAAATATATCATAACCAGTACATGTAGTAAAATAATATTTTTATTTTGCAAATATCTTGATTTAATGTATTGTAGACAGTTGTTTAGTATTTTTTTTTTTTTTATCATAAACAGTAAAAATATATTTTATGTGTTTAAATCGTTTTTAAGTATACCTTCACATTTTTAAAAATAATATTATATATTATTAAATACATGTCGTTTAGATATTTTTACTTTACATTTTTTTTAACATGTTCGAATAACCATAGGCAGCATTAAGGGGGCATGAGGGGGCAGTTGCCCCCCAGGAAAAATATTGAGATGGCAAACTCATCATTTTGCCCCCTCATTAATTAAATATTATCAAAACAATTTTTAATTTTTTATAAAATATTTATGTTGAAATTACTATTGTACAATTATACAAGAAAATCATATGTTGAGTCAGTTCAAAATTATCAGTATTACCATAAATTAATATAAACTAATGTAAATTCTAGAAAACTGTATATTAATATAATATTATGATTACTTTTAAAACGTAACATAAGATATACCACATATTTGTATTTTATTAAGATGCGAATCTGTATTATTTAGCACAATTAGGGCCGTTCATACAATGTCCGATTAAGTGTCGGTTAAGACTAACCGGTAGAATTCTGTCGATTAACACATGATAAATTCTTCCGGTTAGCGTTATCAGGCACTAACCAAACATTGTAAGAACGGCCCTTAGTGTATGTGGTGATAAAACAAAAATACAATGAAAATAGAAATAAGAAACCACCCATTAGTGGCACTTGACTGGGAAATTATTTAAATATAAATTATAAAAATATAAGAGTGTGAGATGTTATATGTTATTATTGAGATAATAAGTAAAATTTAGGTGGAATATATATGTATTAGATAAGTTGAATATGAGAAAATTTTTATATGGGTCAGTAAATTATGATTAATTTTTATCCTATAATATGAGCCAAGTGCCGCCTATGCGAATAACATATTTCTCTATAATTTATTGAAGGTCGACATTTTCGAATTATAAAAGCTTAAATTTTTTTGTATAAATATAATAAAGTTATAGTACAATATAAATCATATATATTTATAAGAGTTATAATTTACTTATTTTGTAAGAATCGTAATGACTAATGCACTTAGTATCTGCTTAATTTTCCGTTTCATTTTGAATTCCTTTAAGTCTCCTAATTGAGTTAAGACATTTGCCAAGGTACATTAAATTTTAGAATTATTTATTCAAGACCATAACAGCATGCATAAAGAAATTTAATATAATAATATTTTTAGACTACTGAAAATATCAGTTATTAGATTTCATACTATAACGATATATTTTATAGTTTTAAATTTGTGTTCGATTAATTAAACACGATGAATCCATGTTAATTTAAAATTTACTAGAAAGTATATTTCGTTTACTGGAAAATTAAAATAATTAAAGAGATTGTAAGTATTAACTACTATATATATTTTCAAATAATCTGGCTTTAATAAATTATAAATGTATTATAATGTAATATAATTTACTCGTAGGTATACCACATTTAAGCTAGTGTCATTGTTAATTAACAATAAATGTGTACAAGGGTAAGCTGGTAAAGTTCATATTATTATAAATATGATATGTTTTTGTTTTAATTGTACGGTACCGCGTATTGTGCATTTAAATAATCAATAAACTTGAAATCGTAGCATAATTAAGGTGTATTCTTGTTTTTTATGAGTGGCGTTTTTTTTTTCTCACTGTTAACTGATAAACCTGTGTTAAAAACTGATCAATCATAATTTGTTAAACTCTTTTTCATTATTAGTATGTAACAGTATATCGCGTGCCCTATATTGCATGTTGTAACTTTGTTGGTCACTTATAAAAATATAAAATAAGTTTATAATAATTATCTTGGTATATATTGCGATTTTTTTTATTCCGGTTTTTCTTCTTTTTTTACCAAATTTGACAGGTAATTTTACATAGGTAACACAATTAAGGCTTTAGCATGCAAATTTTGTTTTATTTTTATTAAACGTCAGCAAACGATTAAGTAAAAAAAAAAAACTTTTATTAAAAAAAGATAATGTATAAACACTTAAGAACATCAATTATAAATGTCAAATTGGTCAATTAAAGTCGTCGAATGTGATCATAAATCGATGACTTACGATCCCGGTTAGTTAAATATTCTTTCTACCTTATTATAGATTTCAATTCCATTTAAACCTAATTGGAACATTCGACTGGGTTAATGAAACGATGAGTAATATTTATACGAATAAGTGAAAAAAATTAAAAACTGAAGTTTAAGCGAATTTATATTAAATAATAAAAATAATATATGATGCAGATAATAAATTATTATTTAATAAAACAAAATGAGCAATGTAATTTTACTATTATCGCTTTGTAAGTGCGCAAGAGAGTGAATCCTAATGCAAATGACATAATTTGTCGAAAACCGGCTCTTGGCCGGTAAGTGGTAACCCAAATTAAAACTTACGTTTCTTTAAAACGGTAACCAGTTAAATTATATTTTCGATATCACTGAAGAAACGATTACGTGATTGCATTCATATTATATGATAACGATAATCGGCAGTTGTCGGTATCAAACAATTTTCGGCTCCGGCAGGTAAAGCAAGAGAGCCGATTACCTTGTATCAATTTTAAGCCCTAGTTTTTAATAAAAAATATTAATTTCACTGTGTATGGTCACAGTCAAATATTTAGTAGATTATGTATTACACTGTGTACATAGGTACAAAAATAATTATACCCGTAATGCAAGACGTTCAGTAATCGTGTACTTGCGTCCCATGATTTACATGAGTATTTTTTTTAAGCTTTGAACAGTAATCACGAGAAATGTAAAATATATGTTAACATTAATTTGTTTACAGATTTTTTTAAATCATTCATCTATTTAATAGCTAAATCGAAAAAAAGAAAAGAAAATATTTACAACAATCGTAATCTTTTTTATTGTATTTCACGATTATTACGCTTCTTTTATTTTCTTCTTTGTATGTAATTAAATGCAATTTAATGAAACTCGTATTTGATTTTATGTGTAGTTAAGAATGTGTAATCAGGCATTATAGTATCGGATAGAAAAAACAAATGCGATCAACAGACAAGTCGGACTGACTTACTCTACATCGATGTTAGCACTATTACTCGTCATATTACGCGTACATTATGCAATAATTGTATGTTATTTATTCATCTTATTTGAATAGGAATCTATCAGTTGGATCTAATATCTATACTATTTATACCGATTTCACTGAAGAGTTTTATACAATTATTCACTAAATCTTATTCGCGGAGTTAAAACAAATTGAAATCCTTAGTTCTTTACTTTCATTGCTATTATCCTTTATTGAGAATCGTTATCAAATAATTCCTTATAAAAAATATTGTTCTTTTTTTATACACGTTTTATCCGATGTTCCACAAGATTCATAATTAGCTTTTATAAAATATTATTTTTGATTTTTATTAATGATGTAACTTACCAAAGCAGCTCTATATTAATATTTGCTGATGATATCAAAATGTTTCGCGAAGTTAACTGCATACTTGAAACTGAATGTTACTTAATACTCTATAAATAGTTATGAATAATATTTTCACTCTAAACATCAATAAATGTGAGATTATGACATTTACTAAAGCCCGAGGAATTGCTAAATTTGATTACTATGTCAATGAAAAATGCTCCAACGGGTCCTGTCAAGGATTTAGGTATTTTGTTCAATCCTAAACTTCAATTTGATTGTTACACTAACAATAAAGTTATTAGATACAACATAATTTCAAGTCTTACTATTCGGAATTATAATGGTTTCATTGATAAATATACCTTAAAATTCATATATTGTTCATTAATGCGTTCCACCTGTGATTATGCTTCAATCTTATGGTCCCCATTCCAAATGAGCTATATATTTGAATTAGAAAAAAAATAGCAAACATTTTTAGCTTCCTTTCATACAAATGCGCAATAACATATAGATCTGTACTCCTCATACTCCCTGCCTTTTATCTATTCAAACAGTGGAACGTCGTCAATTACAATTAGACTTATACCTTGCGTACGGAATTTTTCCGGAAAAATGATTTCTGGATTTTCAGGCCCTGATTTCTTGTTTCGTTTTCTTTCATGTTTCTACACGTAGCACTCTAACTAAAAGTACATTTGATATAATTATGGAAGTTACTAACTTTGCTAATAACCACCCTAGTAACAGAATAATGCAATTAACTAATGATATTTTTGTCTCACAAAACTCACTTATTCAAAACTTATTGTAATGTCATTTTTAATATGTAATAACTATATTACTATGTTATTTTTCTCATTTTAAATTTCTCATTTAAATATTGAACTATTTTTTTTGTTATACTTTTTATATAATCAGTCCTGGTCCGTCTAAAAATATATAAATAAATAAATGTCTTGTGTATGTATATATATATATAATGCGTTAGCACATTAAATAAAAAAATATATTTACTCGTATATTATGTGCGTATAATATACGAGTATAATTGTTTACGAGTACTTTTACTCTTTTATATCTGGTCGAGATGAGTTAACAAAAACGAAAGAGAGAGAGAGAGAATATGTGACGATGTTCGGTGTATATATATATATATATATCAAAATATCTTGTAACGTATGTGTAACAGTTTAAATATCTATTTACAGGACGTGATCGACGAGTATCTGGAAAGGTCAAAACGTCGAGGATCGGACTATAAAGAAATTGATGCGAAATGCTTGCGGTGGCGACCTCGTTCAGCTCCAGCGCCGGCCGGGCCCACATGAAATATACCCGTTTTCAGTGAGTATATAATAATTCTTTACTTAATTTTTATCAGTAGCGCAACCAGAATTTATTTTCGGAGGAATTCGATACATTCCAGAAATAACTCCTCAGACCCTCAGACGACGTTTGAGGGAAATGCATATGCTCTTAGTTTCTCCGGTCCTATTGTAACAAACTCTCAGTAGAGTATTTAATTTAGCATCAAATAATTCTGTAAATATACCAATAGTAATAGCTACTTAGAGATTAAGTTACTATGTTTGCACTTTCACATAGTTACAGTTTATTGATGTAGAAACTGAAACTTAGGTATATACATTAAATTTTATTTTAATAAAAAGACCCATATTTCGAGAAGGGGATTAAACTTTAAATTCCTCCTCATAGTTATACAACTAACTTTACATGAGTTGTATATTATATTTAATGATGCGCGTCATTATACAAATTTAGAATATTTTATAGTAAATACTTATACTTATATTTATTTTTATGTACCGGACAACATGCAATAATATAGAATATTATTAAATCAACAATTATTTTTAACATTCAAAATTTTTCTTCACTACAAATTTATATTTTTAAATGTACATTTTATAACATATCACTTTTGCTAAAAAAAAAATAGTCCTTTTTTGTTATTATTTGTTGTACATATTCATTTAGTTATAATAATGAGGTTTAATTAATATTTCTTTTTAATTTGATATTTTGAAGCAAAATATTTTTTTTTAAATAATCAATGTATAAAAATTAAATATCGAATTAATGCGATTAATTAGTTATAACTATAAGTATTATTCATTAAGATTTAAAAAATACAGTTATTACTAATCCCATCACCAAAATGTGAGTGAACTATTATCTATATTCATGAAAACTAGTAATTCCCAAACTAAGAGTATTGTGAACACAACTTAAAAATCGAATGACTATTAATTATGTTGCTGGAAATAATAAGTTTAGTATTTAATCAAATGATTAAGAGAAGGATGTAAATTTATCTGATGACTCAACTTTCAACGAATATATTACGAGTATGTTCCCTCGTAACAAATCATTACGAATATTTAGTTTCTTAAAGTATATTTTTTAGAAACTCAATGAACCCACTTATTTGAAAGTGTTATATTGTTTATTCATACATTCATAAGTAAGTATAAATCAATAATTTATGAAGTCGTTATCAATTTGGCCATATGGATAGATAGAGAAGTTTAATAACATTGTTTTTGATATTATGAAGTATAATTAACAAAAATTAACACTCATATATTGTAATAAATTAGTCTATCTCTCTTACCAAATGTATGTATAATTATAAATATTTAAAGAATTATAAATAAAGAAAAAAATCAATTATAGAATAGTATTCTATATCGGTGATTCGAAAGTGTTTATAGGTGAGATTGTCAGTTTTCCATCGTCGTCAAAACGCTTTGTGTGATTCTATTTTTAATTAGAATAGTTTTTCATCCATATATAAATTGTAATTGATAAAAAAATATTTAATAATTATATGTATTTCCCGGGTCCATAATCTAAAGTTTATT
>JASXSY010002588.1:0-86437 GCA_034509805.1 Sipha maydis
ATAACGATGATAATAATAATAATAATAATAAATACACAAGTATGTACAAGTCCGTACTTGGTTGCGCCCACGCGACCGTGCTAAGGGCACGTGTGACGACCACTAAAACCCGCCAGATGAACGCCGTTTAATCCGCTCACTCGTGAACTGCCCGGTTTACACCACGTAACAGAAATGGCCGATGGATCCACCCGAAGTTGGACGATTGACGAGAACAAAAAAACGCCTCACGGTTTCAAGAGCGCAAAACACTATGCGAAGCACCAAGAAGAACAACCACACACGTGCTCTGCTGACTCGTAAAGGTCCGTTCCGCAAGCGCGCGACACATGGAGTGATTTGCTTGGGGCCCTTGATGGCAAGCCGAATCACTGACAAAAGGTTGTGCCAAGCTGGGAGACCGGGGGGAATCGAATGTTCTAGAACATTATGATATTGTGATCCCACTGCATATACACAGTGTACTCTTGATTATCCGCGGAGTAGTGTGATAGGACATCCACGGATAAATTAATTCCGTGAATCCGTAAAATTTAATTTTTTAATAAAAAAAAAATTGGAAATTGAATTTTTTTTTTGTTATTATTAAAAATATATTATGTATGTATAATGAAAAATTAATAAGTTAATTTTAATTTTAATAAATTGTAATTCATAAGTTGTTGTTTCTTCGTTTGAAAACTCTTCTTTTTAACTTTTGATTACTATTACCATGTATCAAATTTACTCATTGTACAAACTGTATAGATTGTAAATATGCTTTAATAAATAAAAAAAAAAAATAAAAAAAAACTTGTGATTGAAGTCATTGCGTAATCGACTATCGCAATCCAATTAAACTGATAATGATGTACAGTATACAAATCTACTTTCGAGGGTCTAGTATTAAAGGAACATAACATAATATTACCAAAAGTATGTAAGTATTAATATTAAACAAATTTATTGTATTTTACGTCGTTATCGAGTATTTATTGGTTATCACAAATCCACAACCAAATTAAACCATCAATGATTTATAATATAAAGATATACATATTTTTTTGTATATGTACATATAGGTATGTATATGATTCCGTGGAAGACAGCGAATTATCGAGAGTACCTGTATGTATATATATATATATAATATAACTGCCTACTGATGAAGATCGCCGTTCACTTTACATTATTACTTATTATGATATATCAGTTTAACGATTTATATTATGATTCATTGTAATAAAATAATAAACAAATAAAATTAAAATTAAAAACTATTAAGCAGTTAATACTCGTAAATTAATATATACATACATCGTACTTTATTGAATTTGCTCTTACGAATTTCGGTTTCACTCACATTTAATTGTTCGACATTCAGCACTCCAAAATCAGAATTTTAATATATATATTTTTTTTTATCTATGATCAATTTGTAATAAATTGTAATATCAAATTTAGAATTGATTACCAAATACTTTACTCTTTAAATTAAATGTTATATGTTTAGGGTGCTAGGATAACGGAGATGCAAATCTCGCCTTTAGTGTTAATTCTGTACAGAATCTATGCGTAATAATCACATTTATCTTTAATAATCTCAATTATACTCAATACTAAGATGCGAACGATATGCGTAAACTTTTTTAGTTAAGTATCTAATTAAAAATATTTGATTTTGTTATTCTTATCATTGTTCGATATTTTTAGATTTTTAAATAATGAGTTCTAATAGTAATGTGCAATTATAGTAGGTGACGCACTCTGATTATTACATAATTGTCTACCGTGTTTCATATTACTATATAGAAGTACAGAGAGTAGAATTAGTCCTTATTTTCCATTCTCTATCAAAATGCTCGTTATAAATTTTCTCACTAGCCGATTTCACGTTGTCAAGGAGACTGCTATCATGATAAGTAAATTATCGTTACCTACTTCACAGCCTATACTAGATTAAAGGATTGGAAAATGTACGCGATATTAGATTAAGATATATATATATATATATATATATTATTTAAATAAAATAGAACGAACAAGTGTAATAACTATTTTATAATACATTATCTTCTAACCATATAGTATTTCTTCCCCTTTATTTTCAAATATATTAAAATTCTCAATAAATAAACATGATTCGTTATTGGAAATAATGATTTCTGTCCATATACATTTTATGATATCACATTATTTTAATAGTCAGTCGAGTGCACATGGAGTCCATGAATTTTCGATACGCACATATTAATTTAGCCGCTTACCCCTATACCGTTTACATGTGAATTCTGAAAACAATTATGAGCTGTTCTCGGCATAAGAATTAATTTATACTGCACTAGAACCGTTTTAAAATACTTTTATATATACCGTTAAAAAAAAACGCCACGCTTTAAGTTACGCATACGGTGAAAAATCTGTTCGAGTGATATTATTTTCAATATGGTATTAATTCTCTCGGATACCGATGTATATAAAACGAGACCATCACTTACCATGCGCAGTATATGTGTAGTGTAGTTCGATCGTACGGTGAATAACGGTGTACTGAGTAAACAGCTGTTTAAAGAATATTTACTTAGCATTTCCGTAGACCAAGTTGGTTTTTTTTTTTAATTTATATCATTCATTTAAGTTGGAAACGTTCACCGAGCTAAAAACATCGAGTTTGTTTGTCACGTACCAACCAAAACGATCCATTCAGGACTACATCATCTACTGCGGCGCCGTAGCGGAGAAATTTCAAAACAGTTTTTAGATTTTATCTCGTCGCGAACGTATTTTCATCGTTCCCTACGGACGTTCGATATCCTTCGGCGGTAGCTTTCGTCTGGTCCGTTATTCGTTCACTGGACAGGTAAAAACGCGATCCTGCCGACACGACACATGCATGCAAGTCGACTGGACCCGCGTCTCGAATACGTGTTGGTCGTGGGGATGGGAATCACGGGTCTACAGTGATCCATGCGCCGGGACTAGGTGTTTCGTCTGCCGTGTGCGTGTTATAAAAAAAATTTAAAAATATAAAACTCTCGTCCGGACCGCCTTGGCCCCGTAACCCACTGTTACATCTTTTCCCGTGGGTTTTACGCGCGTTTCCGGTCGACTTGTAATTTATTCAGTCACCCTACACCCGTTTCGCCCTAGTGTTTTATGCGCGAAAATATCCAGCGCCACGCGGACACAAATATGTACGTGTTATTAATTATTTCAACGCGTCGTCTCGCCCGCGGGGAACAATAACGACTACTCTACGTCGTAAACACCCGTGTGCTGCGATGCGCTCACGACACGGGTTAATTGCATAGGAATAAATTATATTGATCGACGATAAAGCCGCATGCGTTCGCTTTTTGGATTTTTATCCAACCCTCCTCCCAGAAAGCCGTTTCATTGTGGGCTGTTGATGTTCTCCCCACCATTTACCTCTCGCAGGAATGTCGCGAGACGTTATTAAGGTTCGGTATTATTCTCGTTGACGAATCATTATCGCGTCGCCACGCTCCTGCATCATCCGAATCGTACTCGCATGCGCTTATCGTGATTTCATAGCCCGTCATCTGTTTCAAATCATTAATCGGTGACCGGGGCCGATTTCGTATCGATACCAGCTATCACTGAACTCGTATTTTAATGCAAGATTATGATTTTTAGAGAAAACATTTATTCCAAGCGATAACGGTGGGAAGAGGGGAAATGTTCCTGGCCCTGTTCCTTGTGTCATGATCACGGCATACTGTTTCGAGAGTGCTCTGTATGACAGCCGAAAACCTTATCGTTCTGCGAGATAATCACTCGCGTTTACAGACAACTATCATTTTTTTCTGTAACACATCGAATTGGTATAACTAGGAAACCCGTGTTGTATTACTTGTAGAATGGAAACCATTTGGGAACCGACAAAGTAGAGATGGACAGCGAATCGAATTGCATCGGTATGAATCTTGTGGTTTTTGATTCAAATTCATTTTGTCCTGTACACTATAACACTATGTTCGCCGATACAGTATAACGAACGTATTAAAATCGTATTATAGTTATTCGAATCGCTGGCATTCGGTGTACATTTTTTCAATTAATTTCCAAACGAGACAATGCGCTGTTCCGAGGAAAAAATTATTAAAAAATAATAAAAATATATTTAAACCTTGTGCAAGAAAAAAGCGCATCAATCAATTATTTATAAATGCCTTAGATTTTTTTTTTTTTGCTAACGATTTCGAAACGGAATTCTTTGTTTTAAAATATTCTCAGCGATCGATTTGAAAAATGCGATTGACAGTCGTGACGTGGCAGTGACGACAGTATACGCCTATGTAGGAATTGTCTTTCGGAGTGTGAAAATACAAAAATACGTCCGGAACGTTATAATACTGAATTTTTATTTAAAAATTTAATATCCGAATTGTATTCGTGTATAATATATTCACATAGTTTGCAAGGGCATACAGATATTACGATATTGTCAATGTTGCCGCAGTGTGACCCATATAATCGAAGCACAATATTTATTTCATGGTATGTGATATGCACACGTTAATGTAAACCGTATTAGTACAACATCGAACGTTATTGTTGTCCTTCGTCCGATAAACCGTGTAATTTCGGTATAAATGCCAAATTTACAGAGAAAATGAGATCAAGGGTAACGAAGTCTACACATCAACCCTTCCGTTAATCTTAAACGACTCACTGATGACTAATAGTCTGATATAATAAAAACTTAGAGTAGTTTTGATGAAATTATCTTCAAAAGTTTTTCCAACTTTAGAGCAAGGATAAATCTTTGCGAACAATTTATAATTAGACATAGTTAGTTAAGAGACCTTTATATTAAAATTAATAGTCGTTTTTATATCTTTTTTTTTTTTTTCTGTTAATTTATAGTTTGGATAAAACAATTTACAATGTGTATTTTTAAATTGAATTATATGTTTATTTCACGCTTACCTAGAGCATATGCGAGTTATATTATAATTTATTTTCTATTTCGTTGTTAAATTACGGAAAATGTACATTTATAGACGAACTTGAATATATTATATTCGTACATTACATTACATATCAGTAAAATATTTGTTTCCAGCACGCACACTCACGGTTTTTCTAAACAATTATTTTTAAACGTATATCATATTTCTAATCTGAATGAAAAATGTATTTAACTGTTATTTAGTATTTCGGAAGGGTTCTCATATCGCGTACACCCGCGTAAAACTTTAGTAATAAATACATTTTTAACTTACCATCACCATTGCAGAATATTTCTCTCTGATATTCCTTGATAAAATCACAATTTATACTTGCAGTAATTATAATTATTTTGGGTTATGGTTATCATATTTTTTCGTGGAATTAATTTAACGGATAAAGTGTGGCAACATAGTGAGAGTGAAATGGAATATCGGATGATACAAATATGTTCATGTTAATATGCAGTACAAACATCGTAATGAAAATTTAAACAGAAAAACGTGTCGTACAAACGATGGATTGTCCATGGGATTTTTATTGCATGTGCTTTATTTGTTTTTCGATTAACTTGTACGTATATTAATACATTCAAAAAATTTATCTCTGTAACACACATCGTGTTTGTGCACGAGTTGGTTTAGGATCGGTACGGAGTATATAAGACGTGGTTTGGACTCATTTATTTTGAGCTCTATTGCACGTGTACATATAAATGTATACAGTACGTCGATTAAAAGGTCAAGTTGAACGTTCTGTTTAACCGTTATTTTATGTGTACCACAAAGCGGTATAATAAATCGCGGAACGTAAACCGCGCGATAACGCGCCGAGGCCGATATTACATAATCGTTTACATTTTCTATTCCATAACGTTACGCCACATTACATTCTGATGAGATAATAATTGATTCACTTGTCGACGAGTGAACTTTTCAAAAACTCTGAACAATTACAATCATTTGTTTTACGCTCGACGAGAGAGAGATCAAATCATGTATGCAGTTAGGCGATTAGTTTCATGTACTTTTGAACTTTGAAAATGTCCCGGTACAACGTTTTAGTGTTCGTTTCTACATGAGTCGACGATATAGCAAGACCGTGTCAATGTCACACGCTAGGTTAGGAATATCATGTCGGACGAGTTAGTTTTCCAGAATTTCCTATTTACTTTTCGAAGTTTTCGCGGGAATAAAGAGAACATAAAACAGTTTTCACGTTTTTAACGACATTTTTTAGCGGGGTTTTTTATTCTACAAAAGATAGTCGAAAAACATTCGTTTTTTAAACTTCAATATTATAGCAATATTCATGTAGTTCCGAACAGCAATGGTCGTAATTACGCGACGACTGTACAACTTGTGCAGTTAGGTGCGTCCGGGTGCGATCACGTACGTAACCCATTTTAAAATCTCCTCGTTTGGATACATTATTTTATGTTTTAGGACAGCGGTTTTCGACCCTTTTTATATCCACGTACTGCACCCAATGATTCAAAATTTTCATCGCCTGACTTAATAATATTTTTTTTTGTCCTATAGAAAATGTTTACGTCATGGAATTTTATTCTATTTGGAACTAAACAATTATGACAATACGCATACAAGTATTTAATGCACAGAAAGAAAATTAAACATGTTCCATTATTATACTTATTATTATTACAACAATTACAGTTTACTTTAATGAGATGATTGGTTTTATTTTTAGCGAACGATAATGTCTTGTAGTAGGGCACCATGTTGGTAATTTTTAATCCTAAATTACTTTCTACATTCAATTCTATAATTATTTTTTGTGTAAAATAAGAGAAAAAAATATTTTTATTTTATTAAATTATTAAATTTTCACACAAATATTTTGATAAAAAATGTGTTGAAAATTGTAAAGCTTGTGAGAACAACGTCGAGTATTGTTTCACGTTCAACCAAGAAATTGAGATCTTTTTGGGTCTTGACAACAGTTTTTAGAGCAGAGTCACCGATTAGGTCAATGAATGATTGTTTTACTAAAAAATCTGGAATTTTTTTAATATAATCATCTTTGAAAGGGTTTATGTTTCCTGAGTTATCCCAAGGGAAATATTGTGAAAAATATAGGATTTTAGTGACTGTAAGTGTTCCAAAACGTCCGCAATTGTATTTGAATCCAGCTGAATTTCGTTGTGTTCCCAAAATTTGCTTAATGTCTCGTGTACTGAAAAATGGTTCATGGACACTTACGAAATAAACGAATCCAACTTTCTCACGTATGCACTAACTTTATCACTAACGTAAAATATATTTGTGTTTGAGCCTTGCAGACTCATGTTCAGAACATTTAAACGTTAAAATATTTCAGCTATGCACACAAGTTTTGACAGTCAATTGTCATCAAAAAACACTTTGGACTTTGCTCTATAAATATCAGTGAAGTAATAATTTTTTTTTTTTTTTACTAAGGAAGATTTTCTTAGCGTAACCCTTATGAGTTTTCCACGTACCACAGATCGAGAAGTCCTAAAGTTTAGGAAACATCCGGTGGGCTCAGCTAGCGCGCGTGGGATACGGTTACCACAGCGGTGGTAGATCGCGAACCACACGTGGTTATCATTCGAAGATGTGGGCAGACTTTCGGTTGTCATTCATGTCTTGCTGCAGCAGCGGGCAGCTGTTCGTGATCACTGAAGTTCGTACTTGCACCAGTGAGGCAACTAGCGGGGGGACCGGGGGTGCTCAGAATCGCCAAGAGGCCGTGGTTCAGAAAAATTGGGGCCTCAAAATTTATAAAATTGTAGTGTACATTTAAGAGTTGGCAGTAAACAACAATAGTCATAAAACAAGTTAAAATAAAAATTTTTTTCGCACTAGAGCACCACATAACCTAGTTGCGGCACTGACTTGCACGTGCGCGCGGTTGTGTTCACTAGTGGAGTGTCTTACAAATTTTTCTGGGGAGGGTCGACAGTTTATTTATAATTAATATAAATTATGATAGCATGTAAAAAGTTACGTCCTATATAGTTTTTGGTGGGGTTTAAATACATGCTATTTATTATAGTTGCATTTAGTATAATATTTATATATATTATATTTCGTCTAACACAATATTATTTTATAAAATAAATTCCTGTCATCTGTCATAGTTTCTCTATGCGATAGTTTATATTTCAAACTTATACTCGTATCTTTGAAGTATAAACTATCGCATAATACCTGTTTGCTTTTATCACACTTCATATTTAGCCGTAACCTGGAAACCGTAGTCAGAATAGCATTACATACTAATTATGTACTATACTTAGGTATTTCTAAATTATGTTGCAGGAACATGTATCTGATTTTTTTTCTCTGATGGGGAGGGACCAGTACCTCTGTACCCCGTAAATACCCCACTGGTGTTCACAATACGGTTTGGGCCATTAATTTGTTTGCGTCTCGTCACCACATTTTGTGTTTTTCGTTTCAAAATGCTCAAATTAGGCACTGACAGCGACCAAGTTTGCGTCGGCGAAAAGATGAAGTCTCGTTGACGTCGCTCGTTACGTATCCGCACGCCGAGTTACAGTCGTTCCGAAAAATCGCATCCCTCACCGCCGTGTTCACGTTCCACTCGATCACGGAAAAGTCACGGTGCTCGTAAGCGCGTGCGAGCGCATGTAAGTATTGACGTATTTTTTTGTGGCTTTTAATTCATTCCGGGAGCCGTTAGGATTCGTAATTTATTCCCGAACCAACGTGCATACGCGCAGTATGCGTCACATACACGCACTCACACTCAATACCCGCACCACCCGTGCACCGGGAAGCAGTATTTAGTATAAGTGTGATTAATGGATTTCGGGATTACATAAATCGTGTTTTATTTCGACCATTTTTATTAATTTTTATTAATTTTTTTTATGTTTTTGGACTAAAAAACTTTACCACTCTCTTGCCGGCCGTGTTCTCTCCCGAGACGAATGAAAACCCGTAAAAATTAACGACGGAGAGGGATAAAAAAAAACTGCTCTATTTATAGCACCGAACGCACAATAATCTATTGTCATTATCGTCGTAAATTGTTTCTTGCAGGCAATAGGTTCTAGTGTGTAACATCACATGCAACACGTCAAACGAACGAACTTATTTGATGCAGCTCGGAACGAACCGCTAAGATGGTGCGAGCAACGGACGATATCGCTGCGAATTCACGTGAACTGCATACAGTCCCTTGTCACCACGCGGTGTGCGATAATTCTCAGTGTGGTGATCGCACGTATTTCGGTCGTTAAAAAAAAAAAAAAAACTAATAAAATGAATTGAAAAAAAAGAATCTCTCTATACGTGTGTAGACGCCTATAAAGGAGTCTTACTGTTAAGCCCTGCACGGTGAACGCGCACGCGAGTCGGAAGGGATGGGGATACTGAAATAAAGTCGTTGGCAATATAAATAAACTCTGTTTTTATTTTACGACTCTGAGTTAGACGTATTATTGTTGTTATTATTACTGGGCTGATACTCACGCCGTTCTGTTGGACCACCGACAGGTCTTGTACGACAGCTTTGTACCAAACGATCCACGCGAAATTGTTCAGTGCCAGTGACAGGAACAAGTGCACGTGTATAGCGATCCTGGTGCACCTCAGAGTCCTATGAACATGTAACGGAAACGTGTTATATGTCAGAATAAATGATTGTTAGCTTCTTGGCGAACAATCGGTTTCGCCGTCGATAAAAGGGATTTGGTAAGCAGCGGGGATCTTTTCCTCCACTCGGCGTACACCAAAACTTTCTGGACGATGATATCGCAACCGTGGTCACATCATACGCGTTCGGGAACGTCTGTATCGACTGGAAATTGCCCTGCTTGATAATCTGACATAAATCATAAACAAAAAAATACGATATTTTTTCCGATTCCAGGGTAGTGAGAAAAATCTCGGAAAGAAACTGCTAACACCGTCAATCTCGCATAAAATTGTTTTTTTTTATTTTTTATTTTTTTTTTTATCATACCTAATCGATAATTCGAACTTTGAATAATGTTTATTATATCGACAATTGCTTACCATTGTTTTGCGTCGATGATGGTCATCGGGTCAAAATTTGCCGATTCGTACTTCTTGTCATTCGCATAGTCAAGGAAAAACGGCTTTTTTCCGATTTGATACCTTACACGGTCTTTTATCATCTAAACTTTTAGCTATAATGGGAGTATTTTTTTTTTCTAATCGAAATCTGTAGCTTTCAATTATAGTGATGCGTTATTATAAGGTTTAAAATAGAATATAAATGAACCCGTGTCAAGTTCTATTCAATTCGACTTTAACTTTTATCATCACCTTTTTGACACTAACATATATTGAGTAAGAACGAATTGACCGGACGTGTATAGTGGATATAAGAAAAACCGTATACCTACAATGAATCCACGTCACCTCCGCAAGTCGAACGTAGTACAGTTATCGGGTCTATAAATTCAGAAAACCTTCTCTTTTGCTCTTTTATCATAACAAACAAAACGTTATAATAAACCCGGGAAATGCGTTCGCAGCCCAGTGATACCATCATTTATACTGACGACGACAGTCTGGCTACAATATAATTCGCTTGACACGAAAGCGAATCGGTTTCGTATAGGTACTAAATTATAATACCAGAACGTTATTATTTACGAGCGCAATTTGTTTGGGATAACTTCCAATGCATATTATTGCATATTATGGGCTTTTGGGACAACTAATGGTCGGTTTCCTGGCGTTAACGTTCGGATAAATCGTAATTTATTTTAACCGGATAACACGGATGCGCTAAGAGAATTTGTTGTTCACCAGCTTTCTTTCGACGAAATGTATTGGATTACAATACGAGCATCATCACGGCATGCACGATGCGTTACGAAAAACGAGTTTCGATCATTATCACTAATCGGTACATAAAACCCAAAATGAATAAACCGTTCGAATTATACTCGCATTACAATTAAATACTTACCTTAATTGTTCAAATGGACGTGAACTTCATTCGTATTCGAATTCAACGTATATAATACATAGAAACAATTAGATATAACAAAAAATGTTGATCGTGTTATTTTTTTTTTCCACCACTTACAGAATCTATTTTTTGCAATCGAATCTCTGAGTAAGTAAAAGCACAAAAAATACCATGCAGCACAATTTCGGGACAAAAAAATCGACCAAAAATGATACATTGGATAGGTTGTTTTCGCTCGGTATCTGATATAAAAAATATCAACTCGAAACCAACAAAAATTTAGTTCCTCGAGTGTATGCATTACTCTTGATAATAAAATCAATTTCGTGTTTAACGGCATACAAATTTTTTAGCATAACTACAGTAACCTTATGCCATTTTGTGTGTTGAAGAGAATACAAAATGTTTTACTTGACAATTAGTTATAAACCTTTTAATATCAAGTGTATTTTTTCAGATTAAGTATATATGTACGTAGTTGAGTTTGAATTGAAAAACATTCGATTATTCAAATACGCGATTTGTTTAAGTACAATTTGTACATGAAGAGACCATTTTTCAAATATTGCGATGGTTTATCGTTGACTTCAAATGTATTACATATTAGATACGCACTACGTATGTCGCACTCGGTTAACTTATCGGGCTTTAATTGTTCAACAAAAACCTTCCGAGACACATTCACGTAAACGTATAAAGTATTCATGTCTAAAGTGAATTTTCTGATTTTAAAGTTAATAATAAATTTATCAACTTGTCAGACTTTTGTTATTTAATCATTAATACCTAACAAGGAAAAAAAAATTAAAAAAAATTCAACATAACGTTTTTATATAACGCGCACAGCGCCTAACTAATTTCAGTATGGTTTTACATAATTTATTTTTTTCGTCTATTATCATGGTACGTATTTTTATTTATTTATTTTTTTTTGTTCAGGAGACAGTATGTGACAAAGTTTATATTTTTTGGACTCACTTCGTTTAATTACTCAACGAGTACTATTGATTTTTCCCAATTCAGATGCTGGATACGTGTACTCAATGATGCAACTATAATTTCGAAGCTCAGACGCAAGAATAGTTTGAAGGCCTTTGAAGGTGCCTTCGTCACCCCTTAATCAGTTTAAATACACGTAAGGTACATAGAAAATTATATAATTACAATATACTAAAATACCCTAATAAGTCACCTTTAAACAATTTCATAAATCAAACACAAATATAAACACCTATGTAACGAATTAATACTTAATTTCACAATTTGTACGAAGCGAACGGTAGAATCCGAGGCTTCCAATGTAAACATTTGAAGCTCATCAGGTGGTACCTTGCACAACCTGCACATACGGTCAAAAGCGAAACTAGGAATTTTACGCCTGGAAAAAATGTTAAAATTACGCTCTATCATAAACAAAGAATTAAATACCCTATGATTTTTTCTAATAATTAGCATACGATCATACTTGTACTTATTCAATTTTAAACGCATTATCGTTAAAAAATATAAAAATATATTTAATGTCTACATATACTAAAAAAATTACACTCTCTAAAATATTACGCTCGGGATGAATCCCCGTCTTCCTCCTCACAGTTCTGCCCTTGCATACGGTAGCTGCGGCACTGCAGGAACTCAGATGTCATAGAGTACATGTATTTATATATTTATAACGTGATGACATCGTCTTTTACATAGCAATATAAAATGTATAGAGAACACCGATAAAGCGATAAAAAATAACCCAAATACTAAGTATTCGTATACTTATGCGTGAACGGGCATACTACGGAGTACAATTATAATAATGAATGGTTGTTGCAAGATATACGACTGAAATATTCTATTGTTATCCAGTTTAACACTCATGTATTTATGCATTTCTAAGTATACATACGCATAATATTACTTTGTGTAATTAGAAACATTAACCGTACGAATGTGAGACTGAAAGACTTGGTTGGCAAAAGCTGTACGATTGGTAAAAAAATAATGTTCACATTTTGAACACAAACTATTTGATTGATAAGTGTTTTTCATTTCGTTTTCATTTTCGAGTTACAGTATCCTAAGATTAGGGTTATGATAAAGATTTAAATTTAAAAAAACAAACGTGTTTTAGGTGCGTTTTCGTCGATTTTCGCAATTTTTCTGTCTCTTACTGTTTATTTACGTAGGTATAATTAAATCAAAGAGATTTTATAAGATCCACAGTTTCTGTGTCCTGTTCGTTCGTTTCGCCAATGCCCATTGACAACAACTTGAATTTGTTTTACATAACATATACATATAGGTACTTTTGCTATACATTCTACCCTAGTGTAGATCGAAGTTGGTAATACTTTCTCTTTGTTTGACCCGCAGTTTATATCATTCTCATTTATTGGCAATAAGTATTTAAAAAAAAAAAAAAAAACTGTGTACGTAAGACACCACTGGAATCGATATATAAACGCTTACATCTCTATACGTGTGGTGTGTACGTGCGCAACGTACTCGCTTTTAATACTTTTCTAGAACAGTTTTTAAGTATTCCCAACACGTTTTTCGTTTATACGCACACGAGTGTGTAGGCAAAAGTTTGAGTATGTAAAATTAACCACGGCACACACCACGATGAGTGGTTGCGGAGGAATCGGTCGAAAATGTTTTCGGTACATACGGGATCTACGACCGTGTGCATAATAATATCCAAGAACCGTATATATTATATAGTATTATACCGGCCGTCGCTCCAATCCTTAACCTTACGTGTACGGCAGCGAGCACTACGAGTTTTCACTTTCATGCAAGCCGCCCACTCGCGCTTTTTCACACGCACGCGCACAGACACACACACACACACATGCGTACGGAAATAATACGACGCCAACGTGTACCGCAGGACAAGAGCTAGTTTTAGCCGAGCGAAGGACCCCGCCGCCGCGTCCAAAAAGGTTAAAATGTATTTTACTTGAACGTGAAGAAAATCAGCAACGACGTGAGCAGAGCGGCCAACGAGATGGAATAGCCGACGATGTACATCGAGTTTATCAGTTCTCTGAACTAAAACATAGAAAAATAAAAATAAAAACAGAGAAAATTATGAGTAAAGGCGAACGAAAAGTGAAAAATGAAAAAACAAAACTCCACCACGACGGTATAATGTAATAATAACCGCAATAACCGTCGGTGAAAAGTGTATCGTACGTCAATCGTACATTTACTCACGACGACATAATATTGTGTTGCGTCACGTGCGAGGTTATTGCGTCAACCGCAGTAACACACGTTTGTTTACGTATACATGTACTCACCTCGTAGTCATCAATGTCCACGCAACCGGTGTAATTCGCCCACTGTTTTCCGGTCTCCGGGTGTTTGTACCACGTGCCGTCCGGCAGACATTCCTTGAACGCTTTTCCTGCAAAGGACGAAAACGAATTTATGAAACGATAATATAATAATTCCGGTGATAGGACGGTTTGCGATTTTTTTGTTTTTTTTTTTTTTTTAAGCGTTTACAAGTTTATTCTTTGAAACACGAATACGATGATTGCAATAATTGCGCACAGTAATAATAATAACGATGACGATCTATCGGAGCGAAGATAGTACAGCTATGATGTATGATGTGACATATCCGTTGTGATACGATGTCCGCTTTACTATAGTAAATAAAACGTCGGCTAAAATATAGAAAATCAAACGATGAAACGAACGAAAAATACACCATTTTCACACGTTCGCAATCAAAAATATGACGTCTGATTACAGTTACATACTTATATGCAGTGGTGTTCCTATAGAGTTCCTACTACGCATAAGCCATATACTCTCAACGTTATTTTGAAAATCCGCGGATGCAATACGCACACTTTTAAATCCCAAGCGCTTCGTCAGAGAAGTATTAAATGTCATTAGGGTTGTAGATTTTAATTTTGGCATTATTTAATAACAGACGATCAGTGTGTATTACTATTAAGTAGTATTGACAGTACACTATATGTGTTTACGATAGAATCGATTTATTTAAATAATTTTCAATTTCAGTAACAGATATAAATGGATGCGTTTCGATATTTTGTCAATATTTACAGCTCTTTGCTGCCACTACCGTCTAAACCGTAAAAAGGTCCATGTTCAGAAACCCGTCGGCGTAGTGTACTCTCAACGAAATTGATGGAAACATCACCGTTTCTTCGTATATATATATATCGTTAGTCTTGAATTAATCGATCGTTTGTTTGTAACTCTGCGCGCACCGCCGCACAAAGTGTTTTGAAACGCACTCGGAATCGTTGTTCAAATATTATTCGGGAGCATTAGATAAGGAGAATAATTTTTGGTTTGCCGTACCGAGGCAGAATATTAAGATAACGTAATATATCGTCGAATCCGGTCGGTTTAATGCGAAGCTCCACGCGTTTTGTCTGCAAAATCACTGCAATCATCTCGCGATCGAACCAATCTCCGACCGGTATCTTAGAACAACGGTACCTATTATCGTTGTTCTGCGCGATTTAATCCTCTCGCGTGGTCGTTTTTAGAATTCCGTCTTGTTACATTAAGCCAATTTCACGTTTACAAGATGAAAACGGCACAAACACTGTGCTGAGGAAGTGTTCACCCGTCGGTAACATCGCTTTACAGACGTATACGCCATTTTTTACGCTTTCAATGGACGACGTATCAAATTTTGCTTATGGACACTCAAATTCTCGTAAATTAAAATGCACCGTTTCTTATGAATTTTAAAATCATAGGAAAATTTGGTAGGGCTGCGTGAAGTTGGCCCACCCGTCTGTTTTTTGATTATAATTGACTAACAGCTTACTCGTAAATTATGAAAATAGACTCTCAAATTCTCGCAAATAACTTGCAAAATATTGGTATAAGTTTCGTGTTAATCCGTTAAAAAAAGTGGGCCAACTTCACGTACGTCAGTTCTACGGCGTTAAGCCGATCTAACTTGATTTCGAATCGATGTGTAGGGAAAAATTTGACGTGCACCGCAGAGCGTGCGTAAGTCAGCCTCAGCGCGATCGATTGACGCGTCTGGATCGGCCTGATGTTCGAGATCAGCTCGAGGCGGTATTAAATCTTTTACGGTGTTTCTAACGCAGCTCGATATTTACACGTTTTCCCTTATGGCCCGTGCTTCGATTGCGATTGTTTCGCTATCGTTTGCGCAGCACAAAAGTACGGTCTAGGACCAGTGTCGAAGTAACGGGATTCGGTGATCCTTCGAAGTTCGACGTTCACGTCTTGTGTTTTCCGTAGGTTTCGACGGAGGCCGTTGTTCTTGATGTTGTTAATTTTTTCCACATTTCCAATCGTGTTCGCGGACGATAACGAAACGCTATGCCATTTATAGATTTCACAATAATCGTCGTTATTACGGGAAGACGCGAAGGTGTTAGAAATAGAGTTTGAGATAAGTCGCGATTTCATCAGATTTTTTTTTCTACCGGTAACAATTCAGTAATAGGTATATTTATAATTCAAAAAGTTTTGTTGATATTTTTTTTTTCTTTTTATATAAAATAACGACCGTACAAACGTAATATTTTCAGAAACATAATATTATTTTATAAGGTGACCCAAAAAATGAAAGCTGCTGAGATCGAAAAATAAAAAATCATCGTGCTGTACATAATATTCTCTAAAGTTTCCGTGGCGCACAACCGCAAGTTTTCCGTTCGTACGCTTATCTCTAAATCGCGTGTTTACCGAGAATGACATTTCTCGTGGGCAATATCATAATAGATAGGCACACAAGCGCGCCCGCGCCCGCGCACAATGAAAACTGTCCGGAATGAACAACGAGCCTCGTTTTAAGTAAAAGTAATGTGTGCTTTGCCAAAGTAAACGTATACCTATATATATATATGTAATTTGCTTGTATAGGTATTTATAGGTTTATATCGAAACCCAGTAGAACGGAAAATTGCATTCAGACGGATTCTTTTTTTATGGTTCCATTTTTAGTAGCTCTTATTACTATCTATGATATACGTGTGCACGTATACAGAATGCATATTAATATTAACGCACGCGTATATATGAATGCGATTCGATCTCGATTTTTTACGATCCGCAGTACATTTCACACGAACGCGCCGTGGCACTTATTATACGTTTTAGATACGATATCGTTATTGTAATAGTTGTCGTCAAAAGTCCCATAGACTTACAATATTACGATCGTTGTTATTTTTATCGCGCGGTGAAATGTTTAGAAGACACATCGATGAACGGTTAAAATTCAATAACATTCAACAACAATTAAGAATTACAATATAAAATGTATGCTTTGCGTCAAATACTAAAACAACAGTATTTATAGCCAAAATAGTATTTCGAATGTATCTGTTCAGTTTCAAAAGTACATTTATCTTTGAACCGATAAAAAATAAAATGTTCGACTATTTTTCCAATATTTATTCTCAAATAAATCATCTTTTGACCTATAATAGTTTTTCATATAGAGTAACACAATATGGTATATTACGTTCAATTGAATTTAATTTGTTGTTCGATAAACTTTTTGGAAAACAAACACTGCACGGAAGGACCGTTCGAAATTTTACGATTAATAAATAAAAACCGTTAACATAATTAAAAACTAATAGTTATCAATACTTGATGGAATTTTTAATAGGTTTTGACGAGTAAAAAAAAAAACTATTTGAAACAGTAAATATTAATGTATTATTACTAATTAAAAAGTCTGATGCAGGAATCGTTTGGACAAAACTATTCTATGATTATCATGACAAAATTATGATCAATGACAAGCAATTCTTGTAAATTATTTTTACTAAATAAATAATCAAATATTTTTTTCTATGAATGTAGCGTACGGTAAAGCGCGACGATTGTAATTCGTCGCAAAACGCACAAATACACTATAAAATATACAGAAATGTGTATAATAAATATAATTAAGAAGGACAAATGAAAAAAAAAAAAAAAATTCGGATAAAAGTAGAGTCCGTCAGTCCATCAATCAGCTTAATAGCTTCGTATCGCTCAATTGGAACGAAATAATAAAACGCCGGGGATTTGAATTCCAGTTGTTTTGTTCTACAAAAACTTTGTCGGTTGTCGCAATGTTATTATCATGTTTTACTCCGTTCATATAACGGCGCGTGAAATATGTTTACACATTTCGCGCGTTGCATAATATTATATGCGTTAGAAATCGCAATAGCACTAATAACACAAAATGAACCATCTACATTTGAATTCACTGCGAAATGTAAGCGGAGTACGAATATATAATTTAATGAAAATGTGTGCAATGTGTACGGTCCAATGAAAAATTATCATAACAGCAATACGGCGTAAGAGTGATATTTCATATTTGGTAGGTAATAACCACACAATGAACATAATGTTTTTTTTACACTAATGTTTTTATACGTATATAAATATATATACTTGTGTACATATTGCGCAGAAAATAATAATAATATGATTTGTAGAAGGATAAGGGTAAAAAATGCATTTAATCAAAATGAAAATATTGTTTGTTCGAATTCGAAGGCGTATGATTTTACTTGAACACAATGGATTATATATTTTTTTTTCGATAAATCAACAGAAAATATTTGAGTGTATTTTTAAAAATTCAAATGAACACGCTTAAACCTTTTTTTAATTTGAAATCGGTATAGAACGGTTCGGCATTTTATGTCGTATATCAAAATAAGAGAAGATTCGACGTTTCGATAAACGAATCAATTATTTTATTTTTTATGGCTCGTGACTTTTATAAAGTAAAAAAAAACATGATAATAGTGTTGTATTTGTAATACGGATGACGCGAGGAACAAAATTCGTTTCGAGTTATGTAAACATCGGAAATAATGTTTAACCAACAACAGAGAACAATTTGAATAATATATATATATATATTTACTAGTGGATTAGAATAACGTTGATGATTGCTGCTCACCCGTCGTAGAAATGTGTTTTCAAAATAATTTTGTTTTTGCTCAACGTTTCCAATCAGAAAAAAAAATAGCATTATGTTTTCTATACATTTTACAATCATTCGTAAATGTAATGAGAATATTAACGGATGCTAGTATACACCTTATATTATTAAAGTTATATTATTTCCTTTCATATAAGTCGCATTTTTTTTTTGCACTGAACGCGCGTGTATTTTCATTAACGTTTGGTTTTTGCGATTGTCAAACCTTTTTCTTCGCGGAGATGCTAAATAAAATCCACGGAGTCCTAAAAACCAGAAATGCCAATTAGCTTAAACCATAACTTAAGATAAAATAAGCATTTACTTTTTGGTTTGTTTCTTCGTAATACTCCAATGCCGTATAACTTCATAACTAACTACGTATTATTTAATTCATTAAAGAGAAATAAAAATAAATATTAAATAAAAAAATAAATACTACCGGTACACATTCGGTGATTAGATTCAATAATGTTTTCGATTTAACAAGAGTTCAAATTGTAAAGGGAAAAATAAATAATACGAATAAAAGAGTGTTGAACATATTTTATTGCATGAATATTTATTTTTATATTAATTCATTAATATATAATTACTCGTTTTCAAAAACATGTAGCAACATATTTTGTTTCTCACCACTTCCTTGCTTCAAGCGCCGTGATCATTTTGGCAAACCACTAACGCTCAATTTCAAACATAGATACTATGTTTTAATCGATGACGACAACTGTTAACTTATTACCGAGGTTTATATCGATGATAAACCATGAACTAAGCGAATAGAGTAGTCGATTACAGCAATTTGGAAAATTATACAACACATCTAAGAGCAGAAGACTACGATCAAATAAACCAAACGATAATTTTACATACCATCGCCATCGTAGTTTCTGGATACTAAAATTACATATTGTGTTCAGATTGAACATGAGTACACAAGTTGAACCACACTGACACTTCTAATTACATGTATTATATAATAAATTCGAATTCCAGAGGTTTTGTCTGAAAATACAGAGTCCTCCTAGATAATTATTCTCGTTTTAGGGCTCCATTGAACACGGTTACAGAAGTACGTCACTCTCGAGAAATGGTTGGTATCGTCAAAGAGTCCTCGAAGAAAATTATAATAGTAATAATGATAATAGTACTTGTGTACTGTTGTGCGTGTATACTATTTGAAATTTATCAATTTATCCGTGCTTTTACGGAAACTTGCGCCGACGTTAAAACGTCAAATATTTGTATCAAACGTGGTGATAAAATATACATGTATAGATTTATATTGTCTGCACCTAAACTGCCAATAGCACGCCACGTGCGTCGTAGTTGGAAATTATTACAGGAATTGTTTTTTTCAACTTGGCGGGCGCGTCCGTTATATTAAATCAATAATAATAATAATATATTAATAATATTTACATATTATTATATTTTCACACGTACCGTCTACATTAACACTGTTTTTTGTACTACATTACACAAGAACAGAATCGAGAACTTCGATTCAAATTTTCGATTTCTAATAATCAAAAAATAAAAACTCTTTTCAACAAATATCCCATATCGATTTTCTAATCACTTAATTTTGGAAAGCGTTCCAGAATTTAAGTTATTTTTCAATTAATTTCTTCGTGATTGTACGTATATATTTATTATTTAGTCTACATGCATGACATATTGAACATGCCTACAGTTCAGTCCATAAGCCAAACGTTATTTAAACATTTTTGACGATTTTCTCAAAACGTAACGTTGCGTACATAATGTAAACGGGATTTCCGACAACAGGCGATAACCACAACATGGGAAACGGCATGGACGAAACCTGGGGGGAAAATTGAAATCGAAAATAAATGTTTATTGAAACGTATCAAATATCGTAGTAAAGATTCAACTGAATATTAAAGGTACTCTAGAACGTTGCATTCGAGTTACCCAGCTCATTCCTCAAAAATATTTACATAGTAATAATATTATTATTGTCCCGACTGTTCACGTGCTTGATACAGCGTGTGTTCGATGAAGATGGTCGTAGACATCATAAGTCACGTGTCAGCGTTGCATGAAATTGTTGTAACGAATGATTGATCTACAGGTATCTATCGAAAGCCCGTGGACTTTTCAAAACAATTTACAGTAAATATATTAATGCAAATCATGACCCGTTAGCACGATATTATTGTTGACACCGAGACCGACGTTAAACACGTCCGATAACAGTCGGTAACGTTTGAACGAACGAATTAACTTTGACCGTTCGCATCCATATCGAAATAATTATGGACGTCATTATGTGAAATCTAATCCGTTTCAGCGGTGCGGTATGAAATCGTATTTCTATTTTACTATAAATATAACTATGATAATTCTGCTTGCAATAGCTTATCAAGCACTAACCTTGACGTTGGTTTACACTTTAAATATCTCTAAGCTCATATATCTGTTACTAAATCCTATGTACCGCATGTGCTGATTTATTTTTCATATGATTGACCTTAAATATTTACGTTGCATATACTTGTTGACAATAAATGTTTGAACATTAATACTGTGTCACGCTACGGCGACCCGAATGTCGAACAGTTCGCTCAAGTAAAAATCTGTTACTCTCCACGGTGAAATTATAACCAAATAAGTTCAAAATCATACGGTGTTAGGGGATGGGCCCAGCACGGCGTGCACACATCCCTTAACGCGTCTCCGTCGACGACGTGAACACGCGAATCGAACTCGAATGACGTTGATCGGACGGAAATCCCGAACACGAGGGTTTAAAAGTATTGGTGCTGTAAGTCGGTAAAATACGTTTGCGTTTCATTTATCCGAGACGCGATAGCGATAATAATATAAATTGTTCGCGTGCTCGAGGGCCGAGCTGCCGAAACGTGAAGATTCACCGCAACGGATCTCCGTCCGACCCGAAACGGATTCCGCGGCGGTGACGTACGGCTCAACGTACACCCCGGCGTGTCCAGCGCTCGCGTCTCGGTAACGGTTACCGTTCGGTCGACGAGGATTTATTTGATCCGCGACTCGGCGGGTCGAAGCGCAATCGTCCTCGGGCCGCGGTGAGTTTTCCGTGATGGGCGTGTACGAAAAACGAAAGGACGGACGAGGAAGGGGAGAGAATAACTTAACGTTTCGGGTTCGATGAAAAATCGTTCGGCATTTCGACGTGGAAGAGCCGATTCGGCATTAATACGAAAATACGATAAGACACGTTGTTTTAATAACACTTTTGCACACCTACGTATCGTTTTCGTTCATGAGCAAAACCATAACGGTGCACGTAACCAGACGGTCGGCTTTGTATTCAAAATATTTTACAAACGTAGACAATAAAATATGACGATATCGATGTTGTAAGATAGCCGTCGGGGATAGCCTATTAAAGCTCACCAGTAAAATCAACGGGTCACAAGTGTATGGAGCAATTATTGTTATTATAGCATTACGAAATAAAAAAAAAAACAAGTCAAATAATATTTGAAATGTATTGTTATCTGTCCAAAACTTATTACGTTTTAAGCAGTAATAACAATCAGATATGATTTAACTCGTCGTTGATTGTTTAACGAGGAATGTCACTCGGAAATCCGTCCACGTAACATTTATCACAATCCGCAATGTGACAATCACTTTAATGGTTTTCAGCAAATTCGACGGTTACCGGGCAACCAATCGGTAAGATGGATGAGGGTGAAAAAGGTGAAACGTGATAGACTAAAATGTTGTAAAAAGTTAAAAGCAGTGCTTAGCAAATCCTCAAAGATTAGATTTTATCTTATTTTGTAAATAAGAGCTACATTATGTACTTAACGTCTCTGGTCGAAATCGCAAATATATTTTACGTTTTTTGCATAAGCTCTGGCTTCTTCCGGAAGAAATACGACCCGAGCCGCACCTAGTTTATATACTTTTGGGCGCAATAAAACCGCCAAAATACAACTCGTCGTATATTATAATAATATAACACAGTCGTTTTCAACCTGGGGGTAGCAAACCCCTTAGGGACTGCGAAAGATATTTCGTGGGTTCCCAAAATTAAAGAAAAAATGGTTATTCATATCAAAATGTATTAATTGAATCTAATTACTACGAATGCACAATAACATTTCGAATAAAATAGCGTGTAGCGTAATCGTATCTGACGACGGTTTAATAACCGTAAACAATTGTGATCACCGATCTTAATTGGATTGTCATTAATATCTGGTTATTTTTACACTCGTACTGTATACGTGTATTTCAATAATTTTTACAAATATAATGTTTAATAATAAGTATGGTTTAAAAATCAGATTTAATAGTAGCAGTTTCTGACATAAAACCTGATACGGAAACTATAGTTTTAAAAATGCATGCACGAGTTTACCACCAAAACAAAAAAATATTTTTACATACAATTACATATTATTTATTTTAACATTTCTTTTCTTTTTTTTTTACATTGATTTAAGTATACATATTCAAAAATATTTCATATTCTATTATTAATTATTCCTAAGGGCCGTATACACAAGAAAAAAAATTGGGATCTCCATTCAAAAAAGGTTGAAAACCACTGATATAACATATGCTATCTTATATTGTATTTTTACGGACTGGGAACGTGTGTTTCTGTCCATCTTCTGTCCACAATCGACCGACACTTCATATTGTTTCGATTTCATTGTTCAGGGACGAGTGTTGCGTGGTGTTACAATGTAGTTAGGAGTAGTGAGAAGAAGGGTTTTTTTTCTTTGCACATAAAATGAGGGACAAATGACGACGGAAGAGAGTAAAAAATCCTGGTGACGCTGACAATGCAAAGGAAAGGTCAAACACGCCTTTATAGATATTGTACGAGTATACGACCAGAAGCGTTGGCACATGTCGTCTGACTTAGTAACCGACGACACGTATCATGCGTTTTAGGTGATTCAAGGTTGGATTTAGAGGGAGGTAAAGGTTAAATTCAAGCCCCCCTCCAGTATATTTATATTTAATTATTTAACGGTAAGTATAGGAAAATCGACAACAGTTTAAATGTGCATGTGCTCGTCTTGCAGGTAGCCAGAAGGAAATATTGTTCGCTATTGAATGGTGTACATCAAGGATGGCCACAACGAGACTCGTAAATCAGTTTTGTACGACTAACCAAGTTCAGAGAAAAATAAACAAATATAATTTTATCGCAAACAGAAATATTTTCCGTTTGGTTTTGAATCTGTTCAAGTGTGTACGCACTAATCGTTTCGGTGAGCATAATTTGAACTCTTTAATTGAAATAATAATAACCGACGAACGCGGATGATTTGATTTTTAATGACAGTGACATTTCAACTCTCCAATTGACGGACGAGAACGACGACGAGGTTAGCAGCCGCTATGCTACACAATGTTGAATTGTTTCGCGCTTCTCGGTCCAAGATTTCGTTTCGTCGGACGGCGAAAATATTGCTTTTGACACGGTGTCGTCGTGATGCGACTGCTTCTCCGCGGTGCAATACTGTTGTCGGCTATGGTGACCAAAAGTTCACGCAGACCAGATCGTAGAATTTCCGCAAAAACGTGCACAGGCGACCGGTCGCGGCGACATGTCGGCTAGTGTCGACATGTCGGTTAGTTGCGTTCCAATAACGAAGTGCGTAAGCTGCGTGGCGAAGCATTTCCGAATCCGGGTGGTATGGGGTGGGAGATAACTCTAGTGTTTGCCGCGGTACAGCTGTTCCAAAGTCAGCACATAATCAAAAATTAAATCGTGCGTTTTAATTTGACCATTGATGTGTTGTCGATCGGAAACGTGAGACGTATAAAAAGTTATTTTCTTATTACAAAATTTGCAAAAGTTGTTGTATATTGAAGTTTAATAAATACGAATAATCCGGTCTTGACAACATTTTAATTATGTTCAACATAATACTTGAAAACCAAAAAAAATATCCGATACTGTTAAATATCTGTTTATACAAAGATAAGATATAAAAAAAATACTTATTTTTTATCGTTGTTTAATCCAATTTTTTGTAATTCATGCTTCCGAAATAATAAATCTAAATATTGGTGGTATTCAAAGTTATAAAAATATACACATTATGAATTTCAAATTGAAATGTATTTATTTACAGTTAAAGTTTTATCTTATAAATTCTTGAATGCTTTTGATTTTATACTCGTATTTCTATTATGATTCCAACAATTTTTAAACTTAAAAATTATTTTGATATGACAGCATTTACTTGATCTTTTCTCAAATTATTACATACCAGCTGTACTTTGTTTTATAAATATTATACATACACAGGGAGATCCATATATCCAACAATATTTTAAATTTCCACATACAGGGGCGTCATGTTTGGAGTTTTGAAGGCCATGAAATTATTCCACGGGTACCAATCTATCGATTACAAAAATATAAATTAAGTATTATCGAATAATGATGGTGTTGTGTACTGGTGTATCTTGTGATAAATACTCGTATGTACATATTTTTCCGCGTGGGTAATGTTATAATTTCTACCAGTTATTGTAATTGGTTCGCAAAAAAATCTAGATATCTTCTACCTGTAAGTGTCCGTCATAAAAATAAGGGCCTAAAAGTTTTTCACCGATTAACTCATACCACATATTTATACCCCGGACACCTTCAAAGTTAGTTTTACGAGACCAGTGTGGATTTGATTGTCCCAAAATATATGGTTTTGTTTATTTATCATATTTACCTTTATTTGTATATTTAGACTCATCTGTTTACAAATATTGCCAGACCCTTTCTTTGTTTATGTCTTATCTGTTTGTCGACAGACATGTAACAAGATCGAAGATTTGATTTTGATTTTCAAGTATTAAGTTGAGCATAATTAAAATTTTTTCAAGACCAGATTATTCGTAAATATTAAAATGTTAACACACTACAATTTTGCCAATTTTCTTAGTAAAAAACAATTTTTAATACGAAAATGTGCTATCAATAATAGAATACGACTTATATTTATAAAAATACTTCAGTTCAACATTTGTACTTAACTCTTTAATGGTTAAATAGGTACAAGTTATTCCAACTCTAGCTACCCCTTCGACGGATGGTGGAAGAGTCGATTAGATATTTAATGCCATGTTTTCTATGACAATAACTTCGAACTTAAAAAATATCCAAATTGATATAATTTGAAGACATTTTTATGGACATATACATACATGCAAGCCTTAATGATTATCATTATAAAGGTTACATGGTGGACTACATGAATAGTAATACAAAGATTACATTGAGTAGCTCTTATTAAACACAGGCACGGGTATGATTAAAATATCGTTTGATAGAACAAATATACAGATACACGTCACACGATGATATATCGTTGTTAAATACAAACACACGTGGAAATGAACTATGTAACTCTCAGCAGTTGCGGGGCCACTCAGGTATTTGATAGATAATAACTGATATATGACATAGTGTTGAAGGCCAAAGTCACGGAAGAAGAATAACAAGAAGAATAACTGATGTAGAAATGCATTTTAGTGGATCTGTGTAGTTATAAAAATATAAAAAATGATTTAAAGCATAACTCAGACCATATCTGGTTGAGCAGATATCTATTATTATATCTATTATATCTATTATTCTCTTCGGAAAAAGGAGGACCGTAGTATCACACGAGAACGGGGTATATAAGGTAGATCAGAATAGACCAATATTCAGATGTGTATAATTTCGATCATAGTAACGCAACTTTTCTCCAGCTTACGTAATAATTAAGTTAATTAGATTTAGAATTATTTTTATAAGTTTATAAATTTTTATAAATACTTGGACCTAGAATTATTTGCAATTTACTTAATATACTAAGTTTGTTTATTTTACACATACCGTATTAATACATTAAATAAGAAGCTGAAAATTGTGTTCTAATCTCGTTGTTATAGTCGGTACACATTGACAGGCACCCAACACAATTTTTATTACCGATAAGAAAGTGTAATTTTTTTTTCAATCAAGCTAATTCCTTTCACAATTAATTTTTAATTTAAGAAAGAGTTTTAAAAAAAATATTGATTAACTTTTAATTTAACTTGATTTACTTTATTTTTGATTAACTAAACGAATACAAAAAAAAGTTTTTAACTTGCCTAGTATCGTCGACTAATACATTTATGTAATAAATGTACGAGTTGGTGTACGGTGGTATACCGTCGTCCGATTTCTAACGACCAAACCAATCGTGTAATGTCACACCCAAAACCGATAGTTATACAACCATCATGATAAATCTTTACATGCGTTTTTATTGCGCGAAACTGTTATTAAAATGTAATTATAAACACGCTATAAATCGTCGTGTTTGAAAAATGGTTCTCATCAAAATGTCACATAACAAAAATCAGTTATAATCTTACGTTTATAGTAAGTCGCAATGGAAGTCATCCATGTAAAAGTTGTTATAAAAAAATCAGAAATTGCAATGCTGATTATGTGTTACGCTTTTTTTTTTTTTAGTCGATCTTTTATTGTAATATTATAGCATTGAAACATTAAACATATTAATGTTAACACGGTTGACTATTATTTCAAACGAAATTTTAATTTTAAATAACATTTTCCCTTGCGGAAAACTAAATTAAAATATTAATAAATGTATCGTGTGGTCTTATTGGTATTCAGTTAATTTCGAAAATTATTAATATCATACTCCATACAAATGAATAACAAAAATATATTTTTAGTACAATATTATCATAATATAATAAATATATGTATCCAATAAGGCAATCCACGAACGTAACCTGAAAAAGCGAATAACTTTATTTGATTTACTCTAAGAAAATTGTCAATCGAAGATTATCACGCAAAAAACTTCTTCGGACAATTGAACATTATCCACACAACTGGGAAAGATAAGTAAAAATATTTATTTATTTGGATAAAAGCAAATTAGAGCTCAAGTACAATAAACACTCATCTTAACATATATACATATTAACAATTAATTGAAATATTATTGAATACAAATAATGATTCGAATAATAAAATATTAAAAATAATTTATGAAATATGATAAAGATCCTAAGTATTTAACAATTAAATAACGTGATGATACATAAATCCTTGTTTTTCAGCTATTTAATAATATACATTAAATAGCTGAAAAACAAGGATTTGACGGATGTAAATGTCTCATATTAAATAAATCAAAATGTACCATTGTATTAAATTATCTGGCTATACGATCAAGGGAATTATTGAAGCCATAGTATGTACAGTGAAATAAAACTTCAAACGTAAAACAATAACGCGATTGATATTGAGCAACGTGAAAGTTTAATGACTGTAATAATTGAGAACAAGATATCAAACCATTTACTAATTTAGACAAAAAGATATCAACGTACCTATGTCTATCAGCAAGACAATCTAAATTAAGAGTAACCTGATATGAAGAAATTGAAATTAAATCGGGCAGGTTAATGTTGACTACTCATTGCGCTTATTAGCAATACCACGTAAAATTTACTTTGAACCTGCTCAATCATTCCAATTAGAACTGTTTGAGAACGATTCCATATGATTCAGCAGTACTCTAATATCGGTCTAACTAGAGAAGTATACAACGTTTTAAGACACTTTTTATTTTTTAAATTTTTTAGTGTTGGTTAAGACCCGATACATCTTGGAGCTTTTGCACAAATATAATCAATATAAGAAAAAATGATAAGTTTGTTTGAAATACCATTCCAAGATCTTGAACAATACTGATTTCTTCTATAAGATCATAAAAAAAAAATTATTCACATAATCCAACTTGTTATTAGAACGAGAAAACACATTTTAAAACTCTTAGAGTTATTTAACTTCAGTCCATATAACCGACATGTCGCGACACCACTCTCCAAATCTGATATGGTCATTTTTAATTTTACAATGATCATTTGAAGGTGGTACATTAACATTGATCTTAAGTTCATCAGCAATCAGTTGATACTTATAATATTTAAAGCAAGCGAATATGCGTCATTTCGACGTGGTAATTTTGACGCACGTCAAATGGACGCGGCCATTTGGACGAACGACAATTGGACGCATACGTCATTTCGACGCATGCAATTTTGACGCTACCATTTTTAAGCGCCAGTCAATTTGACGCAAAAAAAAAAAAAGTATAATTTTATAATTTATAATATAATATTTTATATAATTTTATATTTAAAAAAAAATAGTTTATAAAAATAAAATATTTATAACATACATAGGTATAAGCCAATTTCAACGTAGAAACCTGGTATTTGTATATCTGTAATCTGAATCCCGGACTAAAAGACTTTTTGACCGATTACCCTGTAATCTTTATATTGTAGTTTGTTAATCTTTATGGTCACATAAATGGTACACATTTTATCATTAAATCACAATACACATTATCTTAATATTACGGTTTGCCGTTCAATTATACTTGTACATTAATACAAGTTTGCGTTAGTGTGCTTTATATCGCGCAGTAAGTCGTACGTTATAAAAAAAAATTTTAACATGCCATTGGAATTTGTAAAAACTCAACGGGGAAAAGATCTCCTTATTCATGGTGAATTTATTTATAAAAAAGGTAGAGAAGGTAAAGAAAAAATGATATGGAGATACAACGAAATTAAAAATTGTCCAGGATGAGCGCATACAATGCAAGGTATATTATTCCTATATGTATTTATTTTTATTTTTCATATTTTGATGATGTCAGTCACAAAATTATTATTAATTATTAAATTGCGCACAATTTAAAATTTTATAAATAGTAAATTTAAAATTATATGTTTTTTTACTTCGTATTATTTTACTTAATATTATAATAAATAAAAAATTATATTTTTGTTTTGCGTCAAAATTGACTTGCGCTTAAAAGTGGTGGTGTCAAAATTGCATGCGTCAAAATGACGTATGCGTCCAATTGTCGTTCGTCCAAATGGCCGTGTCCATTTGACGTGCGACAAGATTGCCGCGTCGAAATGACGGGACACCAAAGCAAGCACCTATATCCAATATAAATATGACAAACAACAACGGAGATAAATTACCTCTTTTGGGAACACCAGGAAAAAAGTTAGAAAGAAATTCATTAATTTTTCTTTATGTTTAGACAAAGCTAATTGTTTTGATATCGGTCTATAATTTGTGATATAACTTTTATTACCGAACTTATTGACAGGCATAATAAAACTATTTTTCCATCGAGATGGTAAAGTACCAGTAATTAAAGACCAGTTAAATAATCTTTATAAAATAATTGTCAAGGAATTTCTACAGGAACGTAACAGGATATTAAATGTACCATGAGCTACCGAGCATGGATTAAAGTCGAGAGAATTAAGAGCTAAAAATACCTCACTTACGGTTATTTTAAGATTTGGTTGTTGACATGTATCAGTTTAATTTTTTGATTTTTCAAGACACTCACTTATGTTTAAGCTTTTAATGGAATAAACTAAATAACTAAATTATTCTTTAAATAATTCAGCAATCTCAGACTTTTGAACATTTATCATTAAGCTCCATAGTTTAAGGTATAATACTATTAAATTTAAACCCTTTGATGTAACGCCAGAAATATTTTTGATCAAAAAAGAGATCTAACAGGATTTCTTGTATGAAACGTAAATAAATTATTTTACATTATTTTCACATATGACGGGTAGACGGGAAATTAATTATAATTATTTTGATCTTAGGTAATCTTAATTTTAAAATATATTATAAACTATTTATTTTTTTCAAGTCAAGTTGTATTCCGACCGTTAAACTTTAATTTTTAAATTATTTTAAGTAGCATGAGCAATCAAAACTTATGTTTGATTTTCCGGTAATTTTAATATACATTTGTATAAGTTATTATAAAATAAAATAAAAACATACACACAGCCTCGTATAATGGAAGTCCGGTGCTCAAATGACTTATGGTACACCATAAAAAATATTAAAAAACAAATTCCATCATAATTTCACTCCCAATTTCAACATACCACCTACAAGTAATATTACCTTCAGCTCAATAAAACTGCTAACTCTTCTGCCAACACAATACCTTCGGCTACACTAGAAAACCTGATTTCCGAATTTCTCAACGATTTTAAAGCTATAATTAACCTATTACTAAAAGCTTTAATAAATTAGCTCTCGTCTTCCATTTCTATAGTTTCTCCCTTAAATCACGTTATTAAATAGTTCAATAGTTATTAATATTTCTTCTATTTTCGTCCACCCACAAAAAAAAAATATATTAAATTTTTTTTAATCACAATCATAATTTTTAATAATAATATTTTTAATCTCTCATTTTCGCTTTAAATAAATTTCTATCGACCAATTATTTTCTCTATTATTATTATCTTATCATAATGAGATAACATGATATTATCTTATTATTATTATTATTTAAAATTGTTAATACTTTTAGTTTACTGTATTATGTATATTAACGTACTATGTCTAATTTTGTGAAATCGTCGTAATTAATTGTTAAGTCATTGTATATAATTCTGTAATTGTTGAGCTAAATAGTTTATACTGAAAGTTTTTTTTTAAAAAAAAAGGAAATAAATTATGTAGAAATGTACACATACATAGTAATGTATAGTCTGTACAACATTAAAAATTACAAAGTTTAATTCAATATTAAAACAAATACGTATAAAATAGGATATATCGTTGAATTATTTACAAACATTAATTTTGAATTTATGTAACGTTTTTCAAATTATTTGTATACATATATATAGCTCATTAAAACAATAACATTTAATTGGAACAAAAGACATTTCTGAATTTTTAAATATTTATTTTAATTAACATTAAATTTAATTGTTCTTGCTAAGTTAATTATTACATTTTAATTATTGTTCCAAAAAACTTTGTTATTAAATCCGTTGTTAAAATTTATTAGGTTAATTAACATTTTTCCATCTTTTTTTTCGTCATAAAACATCAGTTTGTGTTGAACTTCATTATCCAATTGATAGACGGAAAAATTATCTTCGTAATGTCCAAAGCTAAGATTATTTGATTAAACTATTTATGAAAGCAATAATTTCGTAAAAGCCATTTTAATAATTATATATTATAATGGTTCTTCCGCTCGTTTAAAAACTTTTATGAGTAGAATCGACCATAGCTACTAAAACATAGTGCACCCGTATACTATGTAGGTATAATAAAATATACTCAAAACCGAAAGTTTTAGATTAAAAATATTTCATATCAAATTTTGATTATGGGTAAATTGTGGCCTGACATGTTATTTACGATGTTGGATACTGGTGAATTCCAAGCAAATAATATTTTAGCTGTAGGTTACTTGCAGACAGAGTAATTATTAGGTTATGTATTAAAGGTAATGATTTACCTATGTATATATAATGTACAGTTAAATGTCTAAAAACAAAATAAATGTTTGAAAAAAAGACACGTTTATTAGGGAGCAGACGATAAAGTTCGAGTTAAAAGAATTAGAAAATTTCGACTTGGTTAAATAATTAAGTTTCAAGTTTTTGTCAAAATAATAACTAAAAAAAAAAAAAACTGACACAACAATATGTTTAATTTGAAAATTTGAAATGTCAAATACTATGTTTTTATGTTATATTATATTATATTTATTATTATTACATATTTTCAAAAATTATAAACAATAAAAATAATAATACTTCATTACTTGTGATGTGTATATACTATATATGTATATATAATATATACATTATTATGTGGCCACAATTCATCGGTTATTGAAACAAATTTTAGATTATTTAAAGATTGAGCTACAATTCACTAACATAGCCTATTTTATAGATATATTGTATAATTAAAATTGATATCGATATTTTCTTATTTAAAGCACCGAAAACCGTAAAAAATAGGATAACATTGAATTGAGTCCCAAATATTGAATTGAGTCCCGCAAATACTTTTGGGTTATCGGAGTTGAGTCCGACCAATATTTTTAGGTTGTTCGAATTGAGTCCCTTCAGCCTATTAGCGTTACCCAGGAGACACCACGTGGAGGTTGGCTGAGTAGTCTTAATAAATAATAATAAGTAGGTATAATGAGTCAATTAAAAATAATAATATTTATGCGTAATGTAATAATGTTTATAATTAAATAGTTGCTGGTAAAAATTTAAATGATATAGATTTTAAAAAGTCAAATCTGCCAATTTGCATATTTATGTATTTGTTTGTCTGCTCTCGTAAAAAATTTTCTTTTTCTAATGTTTTTTTACATGGTCTTTTTGCTTTGCTTCTTAGTTTTATATATGTATCGGACTGTATTCCCAGAAGAGTGTCCACAAGAATAAAAATATTTGGATGTCCCGAATGAAAAAAGGCATTTAATTTTGCATGAAAACTTTCACAACTGTTAGTGGTCCGATTAGTGGTTGCTGAAAAATCACTCCAAACTTTGGGGGGAAACTGTGCAACATCATTGTCAACGTAGTTATTTAAAATGTAATCTGTAAAACTATCAATTTTTTCGTCATCACATGGTTTTATTGCCATCAAATCTTCCGTGAAACATTGGACTACGTCATTTTCATTTAAAAATGGTAGTTATGACATTTTATCTATACGGACTCAATTCAAAGATATTAAGATAATACCCTGGACTCAATTCAAACACATAAAAGTAGCATGGACTCAATTCAATATCACCGAAAAAATAATCACCATAAAATTGTGCTGTCGTTTCCGGGAAACGTTGACCGACCGCAATAATATTAAAAACGTATATCGCTAATGTTATAAATTTGAACATCGCTTATTATAATATTTTCACGTTAAGATATATATGTCAGACGTAAATCCGTCAAAACGTATCTATAAACTGACGCAATAGCAATATCGTACGACTGTACCGAAATATGCGCAACTAAGGATTACGTTGGAAAACCAATGACAGTCGGTATATAAATCCATAATCGGTCGATTAATAACACATAATACAGTGGAATAGTTTTCTGTCGGATTTTTCATTATCTCGAACTGCACTGCAATACCCTTGAAACTACCATTACACTCGATAGCGTTGACTCTCGATAACACGATGTAAAGTCAATCCGTTTTTCGTTATCTCAAATACACAAGTTATATTTTTATAACTGTTAAAATAGAAAATCTTACTGTACATTCAGTATAGTCAGTGCCGGCACTAGTGTTATTAAAAACCTGGACAAATATACAATCATGCGCCGCTCTCCATATAATGAGTAGTCGTTTTATTTGTTGAACTGCTATCCGATGCCATTAATATCTAAATTCTAAATAAATAGCGATTACAAACAGTGACTTATGGTTATAATAATTGTCGATAGAACGGAGAGAATATTAGAATTATATTCCTGTTTTTAATTTTAATATGATATTATTAAAGTACCCTCCATCCATTTTAATAAGCGCCCTGAGCATAGGCCAAGGTCATCCACCCCTAACGCTGGCCCTGAATATAGTGATTGTGATTGTGGGCGTTTGAAGTCAACATTTGTAGTTATTCTTATATACATAGTATCGTTAATGTAGTGAAATGGAGAATAAGGGTAAATGAAATGTCCTGAAAAAATATTATTAATAATTAATATTATTAATATTATTAATATTATTAATTATTAACTATTAGATAATTAACCGAATACCTAGGTGAATAGTAATATCTTAAAGTAACAAACTCAATCATTTAGCTCTTTTTCTAGGCATCGAGTAAAATTCTCGATTTTACCGTTTGCCTACGACATAGAGTGTGTAGCAGATTCTCGTTGTGTCAAATGTCAAAAGGAATGGGAAAGAGTTCGAGGTATTAAAACATTTAAGATGTCGGTTTTTAATAAACATTTTATAAATTAGTAAATAATTTGAATACTTAAATACTAATACTACATGTATGTTTTGATCTCAGCACAGATTAACCCATTTTGATAAACATTTATCGATGTGTAATTATTACTAAATGGCCAAGTTAGGAACTAGAGGTAAATAATAAAACTGAAATGAAACGGTTTTTTATTTTTATTTACGTTATAAAATGTTGTTTAAATTGAAATATAACTAATCTTACGGGAAATCGCTCGCTGTCCAAAAGTGTAAAAACAAAACGTTTTAAAACCAAAGGTACACGTTTTGTTGTACCAGACCGTAGTCTTCATCGAACGCTGGGTAAATAGCAATCCATTTTTACGGAATAACGAGTTAAAGTATTACACTTCGTAAGACGGCTGGTTCGTATATATTCGTTACCGATTTGCGATACTGCGTAAAACAACAATATTTACCGCGTATATGTATATATTCAAAATAACGCGTATAACAATAATGTCAAATACCGCGCACGTGCGTTGCTGCTTAGGTAATTCGTCCATAGTTGTTTTCGTAAACAATAACAACAACGATATTACAATGGAAAAATGTAGACGAACATAACTACGTAACTCAACGATTTATCACGAAATAAGAAAAAAATAATAACAAACATTACTGATGTCGACGGTAATCGACGATCGCGATTACAAAGGGATATGTGCCTAAACACGTGTTTTATGCACATCGAAGACAATGTCATAAGGACGTTGCGATATGGACTGATAACAATAGAGTAACGAGCTAAACGACGCGGTGTGCTCTTCTTTTTCTCCCTGTTCGGGTTTACGGTCACCAGGACCGACGCGTCAAGCACCCGTACCTCCAGTCATTTCCATCGGGTACTAGAGCCTTTCGATCTTATCCTCCGCCTAAGGCACATACGTTTTTTCTTATCAGATCGTCCCGTTTCGTACGAGGCTTTCACGGTGGCCTATTACTAACTGGATGCTTGTCGAACACTCAGCAGAGGATTGCCAAGCATGTCCAGCCCACCGACGACGTATTTCGTTTCTTTATTCTCTCTGGTATATTCGGTCGATGGAAAAATGATTTTAGCTTCGGTGCGCGCTACGGGACAGTTAAATCGTTCGATCGCCGCCGATGATGATGTTCCTCGGAACCATTTACTAACGAATTGTTTGATTCGTGCGCTTCGGTACGAACGATGCTAACGGAAACCGTATTCGCCAAACGAAAATATGGTCCGCACTGTTATATCCCTCGTCGTTTTTGGTAGTGTTGATGACCGCAGCGCAAGCGTATCGCTAACGTTAGAGCGCGTTTCAATTTTATTTTTTTTTTGTTCTTTATTCGCTGTATTTGTCATATTACGACGTTTTAACGCACGTACGTTTGTTTGATGTGCGCGCACGTGGCGTGAAAAGAAAAGAGAGGAAAAGAAAAAAAACCAATAAGAAAAAGGTCGACAATTTACATTTTTACGACGTGAACATGCACCAGAGGGTGGTATAATCGCGTGCGGGTAGTGACGTACGTTATAATATAACGCGCGTAGACTTCAGTTACTCTCTGCGGTCCTTGGGTCACCGTGTTCATTACATGCCGAAAGAGATGTATGATCCTGGAGATACAAAGGATCAGGGCGACCGTCCAGTATAAACGGAACGTTTAGGTCTCATATTCTTTTTGCGTATAGTACACGACCATATTAATGCGTAATACGATCTCCTCCATGTATAATAATTATATGTAATATTACATTATACGATTTTGATAATCTGCGGTATGTGTGTGTGCGTGTGTTTATATATATCATACTCTCTACAACGCCCGAAGTAAATGATTCGACCCGAGGAGCCTAACATTACTGTATCGGATGGACGTAAGGAATGAAATCGTTAAGATTAAAAACTAAACGGAAAAACAAAATTGTGAGCAAAGAACCCTGAAAAAAAAATAATAATCTCATACACGCATTTTTATATAAACTTAACAATAAACCTTATTGTGTTCAGTTTTATCAAAAAATAAATAAATAGAAGAGTTTCCGAAAAAATGTGTATGTATATATATATATACTTCTTATACCGTTCGTAATACGAATAAAAACGCGTATACACCTTTATTAAAAAAATGGCTTATGTGCATTGGGATGAATAACTATCTTTTGTTATCCTGAACTGTTTGTATATGATGTTTTATTTAGAAAGACTTTCAAAGGGATGAGCGTAGCCAAGGTTTTGGTCTTACACCAATATGAGAATTTCTCGTTATTACTGGTATTTGTGGTAATATTTAACTTGATTGAAACAGTTCAGTTTTATAGCTTTTTGTGCACCACAAAATTGAATGTACAACATTTTTTTTGGGGATATTTACATATAGGTTAAACCATCCGGAGACGTCTTTGAGAATCACTAGTATGCAAGATGTTTCCTGATATTCGATAGAGTAATTAGTTGACTATGAAATATATTCAGCCATAAATTAATTGATCTTTTTTGGTCTATTGCAGGCGTGCCCAACCTTTTTCAACTTGCGGGACACATTCAAAATTTATATTTACACTGCGGGCCGTATATACTTCACGGAGTTTTTTTTTTCATTTCGATTTATCAGATATAATATTATCTTTGTTCACTTATCGAATTTTTAACTCTAATCGTAATTATTTAAAGTACTGAATATTTCTACGCTATAGTTGTTAGTTTACGTTATTAGAAACTGCAGGTTCACATTTTCGTTTACAAAAAATAATTAATATTTAATTTATTTATTGGAACGTTTCAAAATAAAAAGCGTAAAATTGATACCGAATGTCATGTTTTCAATGATAATTGAAGTCTCATTTTTTTTGTTATCATAATAAAACTATTTGTTTGATATGCTACAAAACCGTCGTGGTCTTTAAAGAATTTAATATTAAAAGACATTATGAAAGTAAACATCAAAGCAAATACATCAACTGTACAGTTGTAAATATTTATCATATATTTTTTATTTTTTTGAAGACGGTATTTAGGTATTTTGCTAAGTAAATGTTAAAATAAATGCTTAAATTTATATTTTTAGGGAATTTTAGAACTTCTTTGTTAGAAAAATTCAAACATAATTTCAAAAGTGAACGAGTAGGAAATTTATTTGAAAAAACATAATAGAGATAAAGATGAGATTATTCAGGCAAGTTATGAAGTAGGTAAAATTTTAGTGATGGTGAATTTGTTAAAAAATGTTTCTTAGCAAGTTTAAAAGAAATTATCCCAGAAAAAAAGACAGTATTCGAGAATATCAGTTTAGGAAAAATTTTAGGACTGATTTGGGAAAAACATTTTGGTGTCACAACAGATGGAGCTTCAAATATGGTTGGACGAATACTGAATTAGTTGGAAGAATAGCAGAGTTAATAACTTCGAAAATATTGAAACCCCCATATTTTTACAATGAATTATTTGTCAACAATCTCTGTGTCATAAAATTATGAATTTAGAACATGTAATGTATATTGTTACAAAAACAGTCAACTTCATTAGACATCACAGATTAAAACACAGACAATTTCTAAAACTTTTAAATGAAATTGAATCGGAATAGAAAGATGTGTTGTATCATAATCAGGTTAGGTGGTTAAATTGAGGAAAAGTTTTAAAACGATTTTTTGGTCTTTGACGGGAAATTAAATTATTTATGATAGAAAAAAACAAACCAGTAGAACAATTTGAAAATGAACAATGGATATATGATCTTGCTTTCTTAACTTATTTCTGCTCATTTAAATTAATTGAATATCAAACTTCAAAAACCAATTTGAACTGATGTAAAATCGTTTGAAATAAAATAAAAACTTTTTAAAAAACAAGTATTAAAGCAACATTTTTTATATTTTAAATCATGTCAAAAAACTAAACAAAACTCTTTTATTGACGTTCCGACAAATCATTTTTTGAGTATGTTGGAACAATTATCATTAGAATTTGAAAACAGTTTTCAAGATTTAAAATCACGTATGATTTGATTTCGGATTCTGTCTGATGAAAATTATGTTCAAGAAACTGTTCAACTTAAACTTATAAATTTAAAAACAAATAATCATTTGAAAAATTTTACAGATAACCACAGATAAAAACACAGATTTCATAAATTTTTATAAGACCCTTCTTGATGATTTTCTAAAAATAAAAGAATTATTAATGCGTATTTATTTACATTATTTGGTTCTACTTATATTTGTGAACAAACGTTTTCACGCATGGATTACGTAAAATGTCCAGAAAGATCTCGTTTGACTAATGACTTACACTTTTTATTCATATTTGGCGTTACACATTTCATTTCGAATATTGAAAAATTGGTAAAAGAAAAACAAACCCAAATTTCACAGTTATTTATTTTTATTTATATTCTTAAATCTAATACATTTTTTTTATAAGATATTTATAATTATATAAGATTTTTTATAATTCATAACAGCTTAATAAAATAAAATCTTTTATTAATAATAATTTTATTTAACGCCTATATAAATTTCTAATTTTTATGAAATGTCACGGGCCGGTTGGAACTTTTTTGTGGATTGTGCACGTCGATTCTTGAATCTCGTACAGTCAATGTCGTTTACGATAAATTGTGTTTGTCTCATGAAAATCATTGTTATCTATTCTTGAATCTGTATACGACAAAATGATACGAAAAAGTTGTGTGACAAAATGTCGTAATGGTCCGTGGAGTACGACTTCTTAATTTCACTCGAGATTTTATTATCATTGTTTTTTTTTTTTTTTGACTAAACATATTTTAGTTTATTTATTTGTATATCTTTAACGTAATGGATAATTTTAACGGTCTTGCGGCATTATACGCTATGAACATGATTAATGCACATGAAAGAGCTGCAAATAATCCAAGACATAGTTTTTCAACTAAGTATGATCCATTTACCCTATGTGATCGATTATTTATAAAAAGTTATAGATTAACCAAATATTTAGTCCGACAGATAATAACTTGAGTAACACCATATATTAAACCGGAAAGACGGTTTTCATCCATAACGATCTCCGAAAAAGTAATAAGTAAATAATTTATAATTAATAATTAGTAATTAAGGTATGATTTCACTTTAAATACTACCCGATTTTTCCAAATGTACTTTGAAACCTATGTAAGTTAATGTTTTAAAAATAATAGTGTCGAGGAAGAATGAATGCAGTTTAGCACTCAAGCTCATATTTTATATGGAAGTTATAATTAAAAAGCTTAAAAATACTCAATTTTTAATTCAATGGAAGCAGTAAGCAATTGTTAAAAAATGAAAACAAATTTATATAAAACTTAAAAGTGCAAAGTCACTTATACTGTGGTAGTATGATATAATCATTTATCACGAGTCTTATCATGATTCTTATAATGGTAGCGCCGATAACCAACTTCGTTCATGTGAAAAATATTTCGTATGCGACAAAATAATTTCGTCCGACGATGAAATGTCGTGAGTAATTCAAGAATAGGTATATTGGATATCGTACGACATAACCTTACGAAAAAAGTCTCATGAGAGATTATTCTTACGAGATTCGAGAATTGACCCCCCTTGTGCGTAAGATAATCATCCGTAAAAAATATTCTTTAGGAATCAACTGATCTATCCGGAAAGCGTTTTGATTTCAGTCTTGATCCGGGTTATAATAAATATGATTTTCGAACAGTATTGTTTTCATTCATCTTCAACGCTTTAGACATAATCGAAGTAATATGTTTGTGATTTTGTATTTTTATCCGTCATTTCCCTAATAATAATCATTCGGTTGAAGTGCAAGGTCAACGTTTAAAATCGATTAATTATATCTTTTTTTTTAAAATTTTGTTCGAGGCAAATAAAGTAAATGTTAATTAGCTCTCTATATTAATTTACACCGTAGGTAATGCCTAAGTGCTTTTACATCGACGCGCGAAGGGGCCAGCGTACAATTACATCAACATGGACAAACCAGAAACACGAATTTTTCAAAGAATCATGAAATAAACCACGCGGTTACGTTAATGGGCTTCATTAGATGGATCAAGTGTCGGGTCCTTTGAAAATGAATGCACGAAAATATGACGTTGACGCATATAAATTATGAGAATGTAAAATGGAGTTCATTGTTTTCATTTTTTCTATTTTTATTTTTATTTTTTTTTGACTCATCTTCGAATTGACTACAAAAAACCTGACACCTTTTAATAGCACATGGTTTGATCATAACCGAAATGTGGTGCGGAACACGATTTAAACGCGAACATGATGTAAATAATCCTAAAACGGTGCCAAAAACGATGTGATATCTGTAGTAATACTAGTAAACACATAGGTGACGTGGAAAAAGTTACGATCAATTAACACCGTTAAAGACAATATGAACAGAGGCTTAGATCTATCATCGGCGACACGCCTCGACGATCCTGTGCTCTTTCTCGTCATCTCAACTGGACAACTATTTCATAACTCGTTGCCAGTAATCGTGTAAAAAAAAAAAATACAATCGAAAATAATTTTCAAAATGGTCGTAACACGTGCTCGGAGCATAATCACGCGACAATTCATACATTTTATTCGTCGGCGTGTACTTGCGTTTCCCTGCGGCTAATCACCATATCGATACCCTATGTACTTTTGCGTATAACATGGTAATAACCATAATACTAAAACAGCAGCAACGTGCAGCGGTACTACTATCCGTAATTGGGTTTAAGCGGTGTACGACGTTTCACTGCGTTTAGTATGTTTGGGCAGCTCTTGTCGAAAAGCCAGAACACTTGACCACTATGAGCTAACCTACTCTGCACGATCTTTAATTTTAGTGACCAGACCGGACTGCAAATTTAAAATAATTTGTCGGAGTGGACCAAACGGATGCCTCAGTGGGATAATTTCTAATATTTAGCTGGCTTAAAATCATATTTTTAAAACCTACAAAACCCTTAATTGTATTATTATATATTTGAATATTTTAATTAAAATAATATTTTAGATCAATAAGTTGAGTATCATGTGAAATAGAGCGGTTTGATTAGAAATATTTGACTGTTAATTGATTAATTCCAATATTTACGCGAAGCATGATATATAATTTTATTCGGTCAAATAGTAAAAAAGAAAACTTTTTTTTTTCAGAATTCACATTTTTTATGTTATTTTATATAGAAGTATGATAAATAAAGTTTTCCTCACACTTATTTACAGTAATGATGAAATATTTAACAAAAAAAACCAAGTTTCCCATAATTTTTCCAATTTTATAAGGTTTTAGTAAAAAGTACGCAATATTAGGCAATTTTAAATGCATACATTTTATGGTTCAAGTTGTCAAGAATAATTGAAAAACAAAAAAATGCGTCAGACTTTTCTAATTGGGAACCCATATAGTTTTATATGTTTTGTTTAAGCTATTAAGCTGCATTTTTGAAGCATTCATTCTCAAGAAAACTTTATTTATCATACTTCTATGTAAAATAACATAACAAATGTGAATTCTGGAAAAAAGTTTTCTTTTTTTATTATTTGATTGAATAAATATTACTATCATACTTCATGTAATTATTATTATAAAAATTATTCAATAAAAAGTTAAATATTTCTAATCAAACCATTCTACTTCACACGATTTCACATCAACTTATTGATCTAAAATTTTAAATTTATTTACAAAATATTCGAATGAAAATCAAAAACAATAAAATTTTGAATTTTGAATTTTTAAAAATGGGACTTTAGGCCAGCCAAATATTGGAATCACCCACTGTACGACAATTCGAACTAACAGATTTCGAACTGTTAATAGCTAATGGACCGTACCGGACTGGAACAATTACAATTTTTTTTTTCTCGATTGAACTGAAAATATAATTTAAGACTGTACAAAAATAATATATATATTTCGGGGAAAATTTTATATACATAATTGTTCATTAATATAAATTATATCGAATGTTGTGGCATGGCAAATGTATAAAAGCCCTTGGGTTGTCATCCGCATCATAACGAGAATGATTGCAACCGTTGTTATTGAAAATATTTTCGATAATAATTATTATTAGGTATCATGAACAGCTTTGACATATACTAAGTACATAAAACAACACGTACGTTTCCCCAGCCCCATATATCAATTTTTTCGAATTTTTTTTTACCAACAATTAGAACGTTATTTCTTTGAATTTGTTTGACCCGAACCAGAATTTGTTCGACATCGTATACCCTGGAAAATACGATTTTCCCGTGGTGGGGCTGAGGAAACATTTCTTATATACATACTGTTATATGTTGATTTAATTGCATTTTTTCAGAGATCTTATAATAAACATATTACTACATAATATTATAATAAAGATAATAAGTATTAAATGTTTTAAATTATGTTAAAACTTATTGAATGTTATAAAAAAATTTAAATTATGATTATATCTCGTTCATATCAATCTTATTTTTTTGAATTGATAATGTACATTACGATGTCTCCCCACATTAATTAATTTTTTTAATATCTGTAATAAGTGTTATTGGGTTGTGATGACGTTATATCAGTCCCTCACAACCCCCTTAATATTGTTTATAGAGACTTGAAATATGCAAATAATTGGAACGTCATTTATGAATTTGAACGACTATTTTTGGGATTCGTATGCAATTTGTTCATCGAGAAAAATCCATTTTTGTATAGGGGCCGAGGTAACGTTATTCCAGCCCATTATAATCGTCTAATCGAGAAACAAATTAAAAAAAAATTTAAAAATACAAATAATTACAAATTTATTTATTTCTAAATCTTTTTTTGTAATAATTTATAAATTGTAGCGTTTAGTTAAATAGCAAAAAGTCAGTTTGATATAAATAATATATATTTATACAAGTTATTATAATATTAGTATTTATTATATAAGTTATATAATATACAATTTCTGTAACGTTTGACAATATTTTGGTTTAATTGTGATTAGTTAGGTACATCTACTCGTATATTCTACATATTATCTAGGTATTCACTATTTTTATATTTATTTGTTTTTTGATTTTTATAATAGTTATAAACTAATTGTTTTCAGCATTTGTTTTTATTGTTATATGTTGATTTGTAATATTCATTGGTTTTAAAACGGAACCGTACATCTTGCGTAAATTATAGTTTTAAATCCAATAGTTCAATTTAATTTTTAATTATAGTCATGATGACATTAATATTTATTTTGTTAACTTAATGATCCTTGTATAATTCAATATGTGTTGCAACGCATGAATCCTGGATTGTAATTTGTTTTAGAGTTTTGTTCTAATTTTAAACGTTTATTACGACATTCAGCTGACAGTACATGGGGTTTTCAATTCTATGGTTAGTAGGTATAATAATGTGATATATATATATATATAATTTATAGTTCTGTAAATATTTGCTATTTATATAAATTACAATATTTTATTTGGTTTATACTTTATAATTGATTCCAGTGATAACATACGTGTCATTAAAAACATAAATTATATCTTAAAAATTTTAAATCGTATTTAATGGATTTTAAACAACCCGTCACCGCCTAACTAGGATGATTTGATTGTATTTTAGAAACACGACCGAGCTGAAATGATAACAGGTTCAATCAGAACCAGACCAAAATCTTTCATAAAAATATGGAATTTGACAGAACCAATCCTTCGACTATTTTTATACGATTTTGAGAACGGACCATGCAGATTAGAGCATTACAGGGCACATGTTTTACGTCGAATAATTCCAAAACGTACGGTACCGATGGTACTAGAGATCAGTGGCGGCTCGTGGTGTTCAAAGTAGGTGGTGTGCAATTATTGCAAAAGTTAATTAAACAAAAAAATATAAATGTAATCAGTAAAATATTTATTAGAATTTTTAATTTTGATATAGGTGAAAATAATATTACATATTATGTAGGTAATATTGTATATCTTTTACCGTGTGTGTGTGTGTATGTGTGTGTGTACTGTATTTATCGCGTATTCGCGTGCGACCGCTCGACGAGTGTGCAGTAGGAGCTGCACACCAAAGTCACATATAATTGCCGATCCCCCCACACGTATTTTACACGGACTGGCGGTGTTCAGACTTAGCACCAATTGATGTGTATTTGTTACATAACTCGATTAAATTTTAGGAGTATAATAATAATAAATTGTCGTTTTTGTTTTTAAAATTTAATTTTTTTTTTTATATAATAAATAGGTACCTACAGTTTAACAGATATTGTATTAAAAATAATTAATTAGTATACATTATTATTATTATACATTTTCACTATTATATCTATATTAAACTATGTGGTGTGCGCACACCTGCACACCTAGGCACGAGCCGCCACTGCTAGAGATGCGGATCTCTCCTGAACCGTGTATGTAATTCACTCCCAATACACGCGTACTGTTCATTTTATCAGCATGCATGTTGGTGACGCTTCGATCGTCCGCGACCTATCTGTTTCGTCGATCAGATATGATCACGGAAAAATGAAACGGTGCTGTAACCGTTGCGAACCCCGTAATTTGGCGTGTCACGACTTATAGCTGTAACAATTACAGTTATAAATAAAAATTATTGAACTCGTACCAATATATCGCTGCTGCAAAAAAAAAAATTACTGGAATTTTACTGCGTTTGATTACTAGTGCGCTGCTTGTGTGCTGTGAAATAATATTGTTCCTGGTGGAAAATGCGATCGGTTCACCGCACCACGCTACTGCGGTCGTACTGCATGTGTTATCATGACCTATATTGTGGTAGGACGGTGCACGTCAGTGCGTCACGACTGCCGGTGAGAAATTCGATTCTTGCGGAAGATTCAATTCCGACAACTCGGTTCATTTAATTCAGTCGAATCGTGTCGAATCAACTTTCGGCTGTTTTATCCATTCTGAAATCGTACATAGTTCCTGCGTCGCACACAATCGCTACAAGCATTCACGACCGTGACTGAAAATACAGTTGCGATCTTGACTTGCAACAGTTTAATCGATTCCCAAAGTCATGAGTTTATCGGTTCGACTCACGGTTTAAATCGTTCATTTGGCCGCAGTGGACCGTTTAAAATTAATTTTGGGTTCTCACACGGAGTCATGCAAATTGCTGATTTGAGCCACACCGGTTCAACTCATTCCACTTGCCTTAGCGAGTCCAACCCTATAAGTTAACTTACCCATGAACTACGCATCGCTAGTAATAACATCGCGATCACAACATCCGCGCGTCTGTACGTGTTCACCGGACAAAATCAAACAAAATCAAACGCACCCCGTTTTTGTGTATCCGCGTTAAATTCAAGCCAAGGTCCGATGGAGGTTTTGTAATTGTTTGTTTTATTTTTTTGCAAGATTATATTTGCATCCCGTGTTTCTGCAAACAAGACTCGTTGACATGCACTACAGTACTAATATGAGTGAAAAAAAAGAAATGCGTTCGAATTGCTTATAGTCATTGCTTAAATAAAGTGGAAAAAAACAAAGCCGTTGGTGGTGGTGATAGTGGTAGTGGTGTACCTCCGCGAAACAATAAAGTAGGACGTATCTATGGTGTTTTTATGCGTATTGTAACGCGTTAGTTTCTACTTCGCGTTTGTTCGTAACGGAAAAAGAAAAACGAAAACAAGACAAATAATGGCATTTAGTCGGAAAAAAATAAACTTTACATTTCATTTGTTAATTTTAAAATTGAAACTTCCAATAATTAATTTCAACAAAGTTTAGCAAAATTATTTTACTGCGAACGTAGGTACGTTTTAAGAATGAAATTAGCTTATTTTCCTTATAAGAAATGAACTTAAAAATATACGAATACATATTAGATGAAATGAAAAAAAAATCTTAAATAAATGAAATAAATAACTAAATAATTTAATCAAATCGTTTAAAAAATGCAAATTATACATTTAAATAAATAACTGTTTATACTTATAAATTGATATATAAATAAATAAACAAATCGTTTAAATATAGAAATAAATAAATAAATGCATAGTCTGAAATATTATTATATTTGTAATGTACGACCGATTTCGAACTAAATCGTCAGGTCAAATTCGAAACCAATTGATAATTACAAATATATACTTTAGGCTAATCATTTATTTATTTATTTCTATATATATATATGTATATTAATTTATGAGTACAAATTGTTTAATTTTTTTAATTTTTTTATTTATTTTTTAATATTTTAATATATAAAATATACGGTATAATTTTTAATTAATAATTGTCCAAACAAATGCTTTATCGTGAAACAGTCCAATGAGATACTTATATTATTGTTATTATTATTATTTTTTATAGCAATATAGGTATAATATATTATTCATTTACAATTTCATATTCCAAAATACATAATATGTAGGTATTTTGGAGCATAAAATAAATTATATGTTGATAAACGTTCTGATGATATTAATAAAAATGAAATAACTTTTTTTATTTTAAAAGTTATATACTGCTAGGATATTTGGAATCAAATAATTTAAATTGAGAAAAGCATGAATATATTTTATAAATATAATGTTTTGTTATGTAGGCATGCAAAATGATAAACTACTAAGATTAAGAATTAGGCGAGATAATTTTTACGCTGCATTTATTTAATATGTATATTTTATACCACGTCGAAAATTTTCTTACAATCAAACAAAATTTAAATTATTGTTTATTTCATATTAATTTAACATTATTTTTTTTTTAAATTCTAGTTTTATCATAAGAATATTTTATTCCTTAGATCAAGTGATTAAACAGGACCTAATACTTTATTATACTTAAGTTATTCAACATATTGTTTTTTCCATAATCTCATTCAAAAGAGATTTTCAGTATTACAGTTAGGAATATTTTTTTCATTTTGTGACTAGGCGTATAAGATTTCTGTTACAGTAGTACTGGGAATTCATACACTCCATTATTTTAACGAAAATATATGAACAGCAGATGCCTGTGGTTTTTCGTGTAATTATATTATATCAACAAAATACTATACAAATCGAGGATGTTAATATTTCATAGTTTCTTTAAAAAAATATGTCTAATAGCTATTCATATTATTAGTAATAAAAATTAAAATACAATTTACATATATATATATATAACTTGGTGTGCAAATTTGTTTTTCACTCTCATCTCATAAGTTGGTATTTATATCCGAGACACGGTCAATTGATCTTTAATGATACATTTACTATAATGTAAAAACAATTTAAAGTCTTTAAACAATAAAACTTTTCGAGTTAACTAAGTTTACTCCAGAAAAGTTTGAAAACGTTTTACTAAATCGCTATATAATTTGTGCAGATTCCCTTGAACTTATGTTCGATGAACATACCTTAGTTGCACGTAAAAAATAAATGTAAATTGATGATGGGGCGATTGGACGAGTAATTGAAGTAACCCCGGGGCAACTCAGTAATTGTATATATAAATGACGAACGTGAATCATATTTGCTATTGCTTGATAAAATAATCAATTTTTATTTCGTCAACATTTATATTGAGTTCATTTTGTTCGATAAATATTTTCCTATTGCTTATCGGTTTTTTTTTTTGCTAATATACGCATTATTTTTTTAGCGGTTTTTATTTCCTATTATTATAATTGATCTTTATTTTTTGTCCAATGTAAAAATGTTAATAACAAATTATTAAGCGATAAATTATTAAGAAAAAAAGGATCAAAATAAGTAGTACGTTAATTTTTCGTAAATAAATATATAAATTAATAAATAAATGAAAAATGCAATTAATTAATTAAACATTTTTAGTGTCCAATAACATTTTAATTGTATTTGCGCAATTGAGTTTTGATCGAAGCTTTGTACTCGAATTAACCCTTCCTTGTGAAACTCTTAAAAACGCTAAATTCAAAAATCCCTAAATACTTCGAATTAAATCGAGTGACAATGCATAACATTCGAGTTGACCTATTCGGAATAAAATCATCGATCATCACTCTCGTCTAAATTACAATTTTAATGATAACATGATATCGCGTAACTTGTAGTTATGGTATTTTTTCTTTTTTTTTCTGTCCGAATCAACGTCAATGGGGGAACGGGTGGTCCCAATACTTCCCCTCTGACGCTTGTAGATATCTGTATATGTATGGTATGACCTTTAACACAAAATTATATTCCATGGTAAAATGTTTGAACTGTAATGGTTATTATCAGTTGCTCTTATTTTTGTATCAATAACAAATTCACCTCATATACAATAATATCTATTTGATATGTTCCAAGACAAGTTATTTTCATCGACAAGCAAGACATTTTTCTAAAATTCTGAAATATTAATAATAATCGATCGCTTTTAAACATGCGCATTGTTGTATGAAAATATATATTTCATAATATAGTACATATTGGGTTACTGACAAGAAGCACACCTTATGGTCCAACTTAGTTGGACATATATATATATATATATATATTATATACCGTTCGATGTATACCGTCATTCCAGCACTAATATGAGTTTAATCATTTTATTTCGTATCATATTTTCCACTAGAACTCGTCTAGTATTTTAATTTCAGGTCAGTTGTACGAAGTGAAGTGTTCTTTTGGTTAAATTTCCTATGGTATAACTTATATTGACAGAATACTTTTGAATCACCAATCAACACTTTACTGATTCAAATTAATAGTTAATCGATAAATAAATTGTATTCATGAACTTTGTACGGTAATTATGTGTCGATAATACATGTATTATGATCAATAAGATATGTTAAAGTATTTCCAGCTACTTGTGGTCTTAAACGTGTTTCACGAATACATAAATCAAGTTTAATTCGAGTAATCCATCAACGTTCACCTATATAATTTTGCATAATATACCTATATTTCATTATTTATTCAACGCAGTCCATGGTATAAACAATATTGTTTTAACGAAGAACGTTTAGTCATTTCGTTGATCGTTTGTGTGCAATTCCTTTGGCGACATTTTAGTGCTCTATAACGATAACGAAATATTCCGCATAATGACAAACGGAACTTATTGCTTATCATTACACCACGTTACGATTATGGTCGTGCACTACCTTAATACCGGGGAGTACACTCTGTTAACACCATCACCGAGTCGTCTCGGTAAACAATTCAGACCGGACGAGAAAGCTCGAGTGAGTAAGCACACTCTTGACTTAGCTCGTGGTACACGCACTGGCGTTCGACACACGGTCGGTGCTTGAATTTGGACGAACAATAACACTGTCAAAATTGCAGCTGTTACAGCCTATTGTGCATATATATAATATTATAATTGTGTGCATATGTACTGGAAAAAAAAGTAAATTAAAATAAGTAGATTTTGCAACAAAGAAGGTGTCTCGTGTATGAAAACAATCCATCGAAATAGAATAAAGTAAGTGTTATTTTTATCAGTCTACATTGCCAAGCTCGATTTGGAAACACAGTCCAATATTGTATGATTTTATTACAGAAGCTGTTAAAAGTACTTTAAAAACTATTTTAGGCAATCCATAGAAAATCAGTTTTAAAAATTACTTGTAGTGTCTTTTAGAGAATTCAAAAAATATTGAATACTTATCATGTGAAGTATCACCGATTGTTTCCAAAAAAGATATTCAATTGGAAGAAGCGATACCAGATAAAATACGACTTGAGATTATATCCAGATGCTTGAAAACTGAAGATAGTTTTAAAAGTATTTTTTTTATTTAAAGTTTCCAGTGAAATAATATTAAAAATTGTACATGAAGTCTGTACGGCTCTAAATAAATTTTGAAAGATCAGATTAAGGTAATACAAATAAAAATAATTGTAACATTTTAATATCTTTTTAATTTAACTTTAATACTTTTACGATTTATATATCTTTACTTTAAACAAAAAAACCAACTTACAGCTTTTATTTATCTTTTAAATAATTTTTTAAATATTATCTTACTATAGCATACCAAGTGCTCTTAAATAAGCTTGATTCACAGTATCTTAATTTCCCCCTATAGATGTCATAAATACATACATTTCACGAACCGGTGTATACTGATAAAAATAGTTTTGAATTTTATATGTTGGATATATTGATAAAGAATATGATGGGAAATTGGATGAAAGTCTGTTTTGATGTGTAGATATTGAAGAAATTGTAAATTGCCGATTAAAATTTCTAGTAGATAAAATATACAAAAAAGTGAGTAGGATTTTTCTTACACGGTTTTTTATGAACAACCCGTCGATCTTATATATAAACTGCCGCTTAAATGCTGTATGTTTTCTTGACTTTTTTGGCTGCTATTTGCTAAACAAGTCACATCCATTATATTCGTTGTCTCTTGACTTATTACATTCTCTAGCAAGTTAAAACACGTAAAAATGAATTTTTTTCTTTGTAAATGCTGTTTTGTATGAAGAGTGATGAAATGCATTTAAATGTGTTCCTATGCTGTTCGCGCGTAATGTCCCATTCAATGGCTTCGTTTTGATATAGTTCAAAAAAATTAATTAATAGGTCCAACCCGACATGCTTAAATTAAAAAAAAAAAAAAAAAAAACGTTTACAGATAAAAAATCACATACGGACACGAGAATTGTTGAAGAGTGTGCCAAGTGTTTTGTACTCGTGTCCGAACACATGTTCACTGTCTGTATTTTGATTCGGGATACGAAAACTGACACGATGTCAAGCATTAACATGTCGATATGTGGGTCAAAGTCTACTACTAGAGGCGCGTTTAACCGGGTGTACACTCTTGTGATGTCCCGGTAAGTCGGCATTACGAAGTACACACATTTTAAACGTGCTTTGACGATAATAATAATAATCCGTTATACAGTGGAATCATTTATACATAATCAAAATCCTGCATAATAAAAGTTATTGTTTACTTTTCAAGTAATATTATTTTATTTAAAATCTCGTAAGCCCGATCGGTGTACACGCTCAATTCACGTGTTACACTTAAGTGAACATCAATACACGCAGATGCGTTTTAAACGTTCGGGTATCGCTGAAAAGCATAACAAACGCTAATAGATATCGCGCAAACCGTACAACGATACATTTCGAAATTTTAAAACGTCATAATTAATCGTATTACAAACCATATTAATGGATACACATGGTGATATGTGCGCGCTTGTGTTTACACGCACCAATTCGCTCATCCCGACCCGTTCGACGCGGATAGAATTCAGATAATCAATTATGCCATCACAGTGTCTCGAAGAGACTTACCGGAACGTGTTACGCGTTCTTTCGTGTATAAAAATTACGACGGGTCGAATGTCTTCGGTGCACGTTCAGCAAAATACAATACGTTTTAATAACACGTAAATGCGTTCGGTTTTCACTTGAGGCGAAGGAAAAATTGGGCTGTTAAAATAAACGCACATCTTATCAGACTTTACTCGCACACAAATGAATATAACAATACGTTTAATCGCGTCTAATGTGCGTTTAGGATACACAATGTTAGGTCTTGGGGTTCGTGACTCGAGAGTCCGTAGAACGCAATGATATTGTTCTAATACAATTATACTATGGAATCAACAAATACAGACACTCACACCTGGTTGATAAATCATTTTACGTTTGGAATTCGACCAGAGCCGAGGAAACTAACAAAAAAAAAAAAAAAAACCATTTCGGTCATTACAGGGTCCGGTCGCTGTGCACGATGTCCGATTTTCAAAAACAAAATTTTAATAAGTAATATTATCAGGGCACTGTAGGTTAAATATTAAATAATCAAGTACAACATCTAAGTAAGTACTTAAATAATCATTAACAAAACTTTAAATAGACGTTTCAAATGTTCAATGTTCGTCACGTCGTGCAGCGGGTAATCCATCGCATGTTCCGACGATTGCCACCGAAATTCGGTATTTTCGACCCACGTCAAAGGTGGAAAGCGAGTTGCGACTAAAATTCGGTATATTCCGTACACGCAGTGTTGAGACTTATCTAGATAAATGTATCAAGATAATTATCTAGATTAAAAATTACTCATCTATTATCTCATCTAGATAACTATTGTGTCATTTATCTATTAGTTATATTAGTTAAACACTAAATATTACTTTCTGTACGAAAGAATAAAACTGTCTAGACCTGTAGGCTGTAGTGCGCGTGCGTATGTAATCGTCACCCTTCAATTTACTGACCACGAACTACGGAGTGCTGATTATCAAAGTGTTGTAGTGTTGTTAGTTATTCATGATATTAATAAAATAATAAATAGACATGATTTTCAAATAACAATTTAATTTTAACTCATTTACGAAATAGTGTAGCTATAAAGTAGGTTTCAATATTCCTTAATAATTATTGCAGTAATTATATATTTTTAATATGGTGTGATATTATGTCAAATGTCAATATTCGAATATATTGTAACAAGAAGTAAGTACGAAGTAAGAACTATTATTAATAGAATACCTATTAATATTAGCCATTATTTAATATTTAATATACATTTTTTTTACTGTATGTGCCAGGTACCTTTTTAACTATTAGTTACTTTATGCATTTGCATGCACACATGATACTCAAAAAAAAAAAAAAAACTTTTTTAGTATATTAAATGCAGTTAAATTAGAGGAGGAAGGACGACCCAACCATGGGTGTAGTACCCCCCTCTTCCGCGCCGTGATTTAACACAAAAAAAAAAGATAAATTTATATAGAATTATCTGTATCTTATCTAGATGAAATTTTCGTTATCTATTCTCAACAATGCGTACACGCGATGCGACCACGTATAATCCTGCGTTCGGTCTTGGATCGGAGTTGTGACAATGTCAAGATGTTTTTTTCCAGTATTAACTAGTCATTAATGTTTTTTTTTTTTTACTTTTATTCGGTAAGTTTTTTCATTTTTTTTTAGTGTTTTGTAATTATTATCAGTAACTTGTAATTTTAATGATTAAATCATTTTGTTTAATTTTTTCTATTATGAAAGGTCAATTATTTTTCGCCAAATATTTTAGAATAAAGTACGTTTAATTCGAGCAACATCTATTAAGATACAGGCCCCTTAATCTCAGACTCAAACCGTACTTACAACATTTTAAAGTGGTGCTTCCCGTGCATATGCCTACGATATTATGATTACGTTATATTATACGTGTTCGGCGCTACCTTATACGCATTTGTCTCATTCGGAGCTGTATATGCGTTGGCATAAAAAAAAACTTTTAAAAAGTAAGAAACAAGGTTATTTGTGGGTATACATATAAATAAATAAATAAATAAATAAATAAATATATATATATATATATATATATATGGGTTAAATTACGGGGTTGAAATTCTGCGAAAAATAAGTAAATGAAAATTGAAATCTGTTTAGAAATTATAGGCTAAATCTTGTATCGCTAAATTGAATGCTATGAAAAATTCAGAACGCAAAAAAATACATAATAGATTTCTTGCCGAGAGAAAAACTAGAAACATGGAAAAAAAGGTTATAAACGAGATATTGTTCATTGAAATCGATACACTTGACATTGTTACGGGCACGATATCGCATCGTAATATGCGACAAGTTCGAATTACCTGTACTCACAGATTTTAAGGCGAACGATTTGAAAATATACGTATCGAAGAGTCTCGCTAGAGACTCCTCTCTGTGCGTAATAAATACGAAAATCAACCCGACCCGACCCGATAGCGAGACTATTATACATTAAGTTTTGTCTTGGCACTCTGACCTATCACTCGCATGCGTTGGTTGTATGCGGAGTGCGAGAGAGATACAGCTAAAAACTGCAATTTTATGAGTCTCATTTTTCGTCCCGTCCGTGGGTCGTATTTGGGTAATTTCCTGCGTTGTGTCAATAAAATTTCTAATAATAGCAATAACAACAACAGGTCACCTCAAAATTCAGGAATTTTTTCAACAATGTGCCTTTTCGGCACAGAGTTTGGGTATTAATTTATTTTATTTATTAAGCTCCAAATTCTACTTTTTCAATCATGGGCCTTTTTGGCACATCATTTTGAGACTGATTTCACTTATTTATTAACATTAAAATTCCATATTTTCTCTAAATTGCTTCAACTTACGCACAGAAAGCCTTTATTACTTCTTTGAAGTATTTTTTTGAGAATACAATTATAATTATGATTATACCAACAATTTATTATCTATTAGCGCGTCAATCGGCTATTTTGCATATTACTATCGCATTTAAATATGAAACCTGCGGTGTCATTTTTTTATAAACGCAATTCAATCAATGATTTTATCGATTGTACACGTATAAATATCCCGGAAAAGTTAACTTTTCATGACGATGACGGGCGGTTCTTTTACCGTTATAATGATACGTACCGAGTACGAAAACTGTACGAGCCACGGTTTTAGCGATTTTTTGCCGCGTGTTCATGCGCAAACGTACGCCAGTGCCACTGGAAAAAATAAAATAAAAATATTTCCGTAACAATCGCTCAGCGTTCGCGGCTCATCGGGCTGCACGAGCTTCTCGTCACGTCGTTTTACGGTTCTCGTACGTACATCCGGTCGGATGACGAGAGGAAGTGCGGTGACCCGGGGAGGAAAAGGTTGCCGCTCAACCCGCCGTTCCATCGACTTCTCGTCCCAAAGGACGGCGACGGGTCCGGCAAACCCGATCTCGACGCGACCACTGGTACGTACACCGCGATACATTATATCCGACGATCCGAAGCCACGCGTGAGATATGGTCACAACTTTTTGAACAGTTTCGTGAACCTTACACCGTCGGTGAATAATTGAAATGCAATTTCCGTGGTCGCAAATAGCGTTTGAATTTTACCGAGTGGTTTGGCGAGGGAAAGCTTCGCTACAAAGCCGGAAGAGTTTTGAGCCGACCATATTTATCGGCGTTCGCAGACAAAAATTGTAAACGATTCGCGAAAGAATGAAAGAAAAAAAAACCGAAAATTATACTTTTAATATCGTTACGATAACAGATAATACAACGTGATTGCTGGTCCGAACACGTAGTAGGGTTATAATGTTATCCGGTTAAAATCGGCTTAAACTGTTCATACGTCGTTTGCAGGGTGGCCTGTTTAAGAATTTCTGATGGATGTCACCCTAAAAGTACCATCTGCCGGAAAACCACGTGCTCTGTCGGTGGAAACCGACGGTTTCGATAGGATGTCGCAACGCGCTTTTGAAGCTTGAAGATTATCGTTTAGCGTTTATAAAGCTACGTAGTTTTATTTTCTCTCTCTCACTCTCTCTTTACCGGTCGATTTGTCGTAGCAATTTATTTAACCGTATTATTTACGATAAAAATCGAAAAACACTCTTTAAAAATCCAATTTCTATCAACTCAGTGCGTTTACGCTTGGTGCTCTGAGCGAACGCTAACGCACAGCAGTTGACGTGTTAAATGCGTTGTACTAGATTACAAAATTGACTTACTTGACGGATCGAATCCGACCACGTAATACGGACACTGGGCGAACGCGGTGGTGTTGGGTAAAGTTTCTTCCCAGCACGCCCATCCATCGAAATATTTCGGACACGAATTCTTTGCCGATCTCCCTGCTAATCATAAAACGCACGTCAAATACTATTATTGATGCACTACAGCAAGTTTAATAATAATAACGATAATATTTGTTTTTAACCTGTTGCGTTGTATGATATACACTTTTTCTGAAGTTCGATCAGGAAAGCGGTGTTCGGATCGGGTTCTTTGGACACTATGGTCTTTGGCATTATGTCAAAAACGTCTAGAGATAAACAATTTATTAACATTAATTCATCCTCATCGTAACACTTTTAACATTATGTGTTTATAGTCAATGTACAAGAGCTAACTTATACGCGTGTTCCAATTATCCCCGCAGCCGCTGTACTTATACAGCTACTTGTATTTCACACTATTAAAGTGGTTTTATTCTGAATAATTTTCACCATCTTATTATTATTATTATTTCTTTGAACCATTTCTAATGTTAACAGTCGTGCAATTTACGCATCAAAAACTCGTTGTCTGTAATGTTTTCTAATAAACTCGTGGCGTTTAACCGTCAAAGCGAAAAATAATTCTAAAACTAAAATAGCTCTAGCTATTAAAATTATTTTTAACATTTTTTTGTATAAGTCATTTGTATTTTCTTATACAACGAAATCAAAATTGCTTAAATCTATTACAAAATACAGTTCACAAATAGCCAATTTTCATCAAAGTTATTAACATTTACATTTCACCAATGTAATATTGGAATTTCAGAACATATACTATATAATATGCAGGTATACAATACGAGTATTCATTAATAATTAAAAAATAGTTTGTTTGAACTTTCATCGACGTACACAATCACATATGAACTCAAAGTAGGAACAACTATTACAACTAATATTTCAGTTTTTTTTCTGTAATTTAAACGAAAATATTATATTTTGTTCATCGGTATAATAAAGTATCTATATCTCTACTAAAACTTTACTCTAGACCCAATCGCAAATTCCAGTGAAATATAATTATAAAATTATAGTTGTACGTAATAATAATACTATCTAAAAAAAAGAGAATACAAAATAAAATACGTCTATACCTTGACATTCATACCATATTAAAGCCAATATTATTTTTACCTAAAAAGTATGACATCTACTTCATCATATCGAGTTAAAATACTTAAATTTAAAACTTCTATGTGAAATCACTGGTAACCATAAATGTATCACTAACCTGTTTTTAAACCACGTCGCTGTTTTCAAAAATTTATGTTAACCATAATATTAAATATGGATTCTACACAATTGTGCATGGCAATATTGACATTTGTTTTGTAACATTTAATAACAAAGAAAGTTTAACTGTTGTTTGAGTTGAATAATATATGGTGTATATTATCACTCGATTGTGAAATCACGGATTGGCCTGGTTTGTTTGATGTTGGTACTCGTATTCGCCTTTGGGCTTTTACTTTTACTAATGGATTTGCTAAAACTTTGTTCAATTACATCAATTGAATTTTCCATTACACAACTAATAAAACGTACACGTAATAATTCATATATTTATATATCCACATATGTACGGGTATACTAATTGCATCACAGATTGTTTATTTTGCCAACAAATTACCGTTAAACATTAAAGTATCTTGATATTCAGTACGCTTTTAAATCATTAATCGACAACAGTTGTGTGTACTGAATTATCTAAATAATTAAAACTGTTTTAACTAGTTTATATTTACAACCGTAGCCCTTAGAACAAACAAACCGATTACATTAATATCAATATTATTAATATTTTCCATGATGAATTAATTTTTTAAATTTGTCATATAGGATTTATTTTGCCACTAAAAGTGTCGTTACTGCAAGACATATTTTTATTGAATATGAAATTTAGGCCTGAGGGATCGGTTAAGGGTCCGCCCCTATTCCTACCCGGAATACGTTATATTCAACAAAAAAAAATAATAATGTTTTTAAAATGTTTATTTACAGCGATACAGATAAAATGGTATATTTAAGAACCTAACACCTGAACCTTTTCTTTTTTTTTTTTGTGTTTAGCCACGTTTAACATCAGTTTCATATTTCCAACATTATCATGTCATTATAATTTTCAAATAATTTTTTGTTGTCTGGTTGACTTATATACCACACATATATATATGTTAAGGTATTTGACCGCTTAGCAGTGAGTGTTGACAACCACCGATGGTTGTTGACCTTTACTATTCATTTTGGTGAATGTAGTCTATTTTACATATACCTTACATTACGGAAATTTACTGATAATTGTTGACATGTAAATTAGTTATTTGAAAAATGTTGAATGTTGACATACGAATAAAAATCATATAATTCCAATAAGTCTACATATAATAATTATTAAGAGATACCAATGAATAATTAAAAGAATAAGTAGATTTAGATTGGACAATTCAATTAAGTTTATTCACTCTACTTCAGTTAATTGTAACGATTTTTATTCTTTAGCACAATAACTTCACTTGTACATTTTATTTCATTTTTCAACATTTAAATAAAAAAAAACTATTTTAAAATATCTTCCGTTTCTTTGGTTACAAGTGGAATTTAACTCTTCTTAAACATTTTTTCATGGTTTCTATTTTTATAAGTGTAAATGTTACGTTCAATTAAAATCAAAAATAACACTTTCAAACTCTGTGAAAAATATTGTTGTTCTAGGTTTAGTATATACGTCAATACTACCGAAGATATACCCAGCAGTTTAACGTATGAAAATCATCGGATTGGTAATTATTAAGATTACTATTTCGAGCGATAACAACAGTACCTAATAGCCAAGCATATGTCTTAAACGCAGAATAAAAAAAAAAAAAAAAAAAAAATGTTTCCGAAAATTGTGGTGTAGCAATTACGTCTTGAATCTTAATATTATCAAAATATCGTATACATACATGGCACTTCAAGTGTGGTCAACATTTAGCAGACACCGATTGTAAATTCCACGATCACACCGGTGTATGACCGCGTAAAGGCTATTTCGATAACTTTCGATACGGATTTCGGTGTATGTTGATGTACGCTGATAGAATGTCATACACCTTAACATAAAAATAATTATGAACATTGAATAGACGTTTAGATGCATTGAAGAAACGTCCGATCGACGGTTTTAGATTACAAATAAGTTTGATATTATTCCTGTGTCGGCTGTGCTATGATTATTTATAGCCGTTAATATTCATCTTGAACTATGCAGTCGGAATAACAGTCCGGCACAAAACCATTCTTCGCATTTTCGTAGCAAAACCGTGTTTGAAAATTCAAATCCTAAGCTAGTGCAGAAATAAGAGCGTTGACGTTTTTGAAACGGTAAGTACTATATCGTTGTTGAAAATTCCTTCGCCGTTAAGACACTTAACACGCGGACGAACAGCACTCGTAAACGTTTTGCGATCGTAATAACGAATCGTATTGGTAGTTGTTGAGTTGGATCGTACAGTCACTGAATCGCATTATCATAGCGTACAAAGCGCGCGTGTAGTACTGTTTGTGAGTGGAACGCTCATGGAATCATGATCGGTAGCAATGAATCAGCCCGCGATTAACACAAACACGCAACGGTATGCATGCTCGGATGAAGGTTAGCATGATGGTAGATAACGATGGCAGAAGATGGTTTAGTGATAATGACGCTTACTGCAGTTCTGTGATCAATGTGACCCATTACGTTTCCGTCACTCCCGACGCACGTGCACGTCGATCAAGAGGTTTCGGCACCGAACCATCGGCAACCATCCGCGCGAAGTACGACATAACATAATGATTATTTACTTTTTCTTCTTCTTCTTTCGCTTTGCTGCTCTCCAAGAGCTTTGCAGCTGTTACAGTATTACACCAAGACTCTTTTATTGTCTATTATTTCCAATTTATTACACCTAGTAGTTTTATGTCACCTTTTATTTTATTCATCAAACATTTCTTAGGTCTGCTTGTTGATCTCTCGTCAACTGAGATCCAACTTATTGTTGCCTTTATTCTTTCTGCATTATCATATACCATTTAATTTGTTAGCCTTTTATACAGTTTGTTATCCATTATATCCCAGTATCCACTCTCTGCTCTCTGTTTGAGAGATACTCTATTTGAGTACATGTTATACTCAATTTATATTTTTCTCCGCCAAAAATAAATCCATATATTTTCCTCGAGATAATGTGCTCGAACATTATTAACTATAGTTCCATTTTCTTTGTTAATGGTAAAATCTCACATTCATAAGTCAACGTTGGTACTCACTACTGCTGTAAACCGTATTATTTCTGTTCGTTTCGAGAATAGTTTAATTTAAAAAAAATGAGTAAGTCATAGTAGGTATTAGTGCCTTCTGTAGTCTGTTATTTATAAATTCCAAACTCTTTCTTTGATTTAAATTACCTCCTAGGTATTTAAAAGGTTCTAATTCTTCAAAGGTACAAGTATTGATATTAAGACTTCTTGCATCACTTCCCAAAGTTTTCATGATTTGTTGTTCCTTATTTAATTTTGTTTAATGAATAATTTACGCAACTATTATACTAAGTATATTACAGTTCACGTTGTACAGCGCACGGAAAATAATGTAAAATATTTCATTCAATAGTATATTGTATAATTTATTTGGTGTATGACATTTCCCGTACAATATTTCATTTTACAAAATTATTTCATAGATTTGTGATGAAATACACGTTATTGGAAATTATATATATATATATATATATATATATATATATATATATATATATTTCAAACAAACAATTGTAATACAGTAGTACATGTCCCATTTTTAAGTTGCATTTCGATTGTGTGTTAAATTTCTGACGACTCGATCGTTCGTTAATAGATTTGCGTGGTTTTAATTAAAATGTGTGTCATTGTCGTCTAAAATTTTATTTGATTCATCATATGCAGTTATTTTACATGAGAGAAATATAAGGTATGTATATTATTATAATATGTATATGTTACACAGCGTAAATCACTACGCCGGTATCAACAATATGATCTGAACAGAGTTTATATTTTTGGCGAGTAAAATATTTTATAACAATATTATATTATATTATAATATTATTATATCAATATTAATATCAATATTATTCTCAATATTTTATAGCAAAACTTGTATATTAGTTCAGGTATTATAGACCAATATTGTTAATTCGTATTTTTGTGCATTTTTTAAAGTTTTTATACAATATGAGACGGTTTATAACCATACATAAACTTTCGTGTATACAGTTAGCTAAGTCTGAAATGCCCCATCTTAGGTACAGCTGTTGATACAAGAAGAAAATGATTCTATATTAAATAAAACCAATAAACCCTGTATAACTTGGCAATCAGACATAAAAACAATTTAAAATGCATTTATGCACTTACATTTGTTGCTGTGTAACCCGAAATAGAAAATGATCTGCTCTTTTGAAGTTAAAAAGAAATTCCTACTGTCAACCGAAATAACGATTAACGTTTGGTTTATATGTTTCAATAAAATAAATATCGACCGTAAATTGTAAACAAATATATTCTCCAAGTTCGTAAGTACGGTTCATGAAAAACATCATCATTTTAATGACACATAAATTTAAACTCATCTGGACATTGTATACATAAATATTAATTTTATAAAACGCGCATAGTAGACGTAATATTGTACACCTATAAATTATAAAATCAACTACTGTTCGAATTTTTTCAATACCGCGATTCGTTCAGTGTTCAACCGAAATCGACTCTTCGTACAGGACACGGAAGCACCGCTTTGGCTGATTACTTCATAGAGTATATTATTAAAATCATGCAAACTTGGTATTTGTAAATAATAAATTACTGTACACTCCGTGCTATAATATCCAAGGGTCGAGCCGCGAGAGGAGGTTACAACGTTTCATTTGTGTACATGGTAATTAATATTAAATGATAATAACAATGCACTTGTAAACAATGTTATACCTACGTGTATAGGGATGGAAAGCACTAAAAACAGTTTTCGAAGTTACGGGAAGTGGGAGGGAACGTATAACAATTTAGAAGGGGGGCGGTAAATGATTCCCCGAAGCGTTTTTCGTTTACGACCACTTCCCGCATACGTACCTGTACGTATATATACGGATATTACGTGTATGCTGTACACTTCGGGGACGATATCACATCAAAAAGCAGCTTCTCGGTAGACAGCGACGTGAAAGATATCATAAGCGCACCGTGCACGCATGCTGTGAGACGCAGACCGGAACGGAGCGCAGTAGGTATATAGCAATTTCACCTGATTTCGGGCCGATCCGTTTTCTTATCCGGCCGATACTCGTCTGTAAATAAAATTAATAATAATAATGACAACAATGATAGCAATCGTCACTGAATCAATAAATAAATATGCGAAAACGATCGGAAAACATTTCACGTCCATATGGCGAGAACTGTGGGCGATAATATCTTAATAACCTTGATAACGCATAGCTGCCGAGTGTTTCGGCATAAACTCATCTGTATAATGGTACGGATCCAAGTTAAATTTTAATTATCTCGGTCAATGTGAGTGCGTTTTTGAAAAAAAATGAAAAACAAAATTACGGCTATTTCATCACTTTGTTTACAATATTACGGTATAATTTTGTAACAATTCTTACTTTTTAAGTTATAGTTCATCAATATTTAGCATAATTACAGGTGGAGGGGCATACTTCCGCCCATTTAAGCTTTCAATTATCGTATAAATAATTAATTATACTCGATTTTATGTGTTGAAAAAACGGTTTTGCTCTTGTATTTTAAGGAACTATTAAATGTACAAGTTGCTACTTTCATGTATATAAAAAAGGGAAAAAATATGTGTACGAATAAAGAACCGTAGTAAAAAAAAAGTTTTCAAAATCATAATAAGTCTACAGAGAAAACGAACATGAAAAACCAAAATCACCGAGTACACATACTATAATACTATATTACTATATTTCGGGCGTAAATAATACATACTCTCACCGTTTTTCAATATGTTAATACCCTCGTATGTGTGTGTGTGTGTGTGTGTGTGTGTGTGTGTGATCAACAGCTACACACGTCCATTTTTACACAATATTTTACACACACCCACACATACATACTCGAGCTTTTGTAGGTAAGAAGTCGAATACAGTTACGGTAACGTTTCCGGTTTAACGCTACCCTCTATAGGATTGCCCGTAAAATTGATTTACGTCTGTTCATACTACGTTCATATTAATATACGTATAGCTATTATTATTGTAGGCGCGATTTCCAAATGCGACGTGTAGAAAATCAGTTTCTGTCGTCAAACGAGAGTACAATAATGTACACACACACACACACACTTTATTCGTTGTGATATATCGTATACACGGTGATGTAGTGCAAAAAGGCGAATAAATATTCGTAGAAACGTGAACAATATCGAGATCCACGATCGAAATGGTAAACACATGTACGTGTAACGAAGCAAGTGTACAGGTTTCCGCTATTCGCGCGTTGTAAGATTGACCGTCATGCATTAAAAATCATTATCGCCGTTGTAGTTATTTGCTCGGGACAGAGAGTCGTCCTCTTTTCGAGTTGCTCACAGGAAAAAAGATGCATACCGTCGTCGATTAACCGGTCGCTTTGTTTCGATCAGGGACGCCATGCAGATATACGGGCAGCGCAGGAACCGCGGGTACGAGTACACAAGGAAGAATGTGTGGGTCGAGTCCCAGCGCGTTTGCCGTTTTCTACACTTCCTCTTCTTCTTCTTCTTTTGCTTCGCCTTCCTCCCAACTATTTGTGGTCGGCCACCCTTGTCCTACACCTCCACTTTACTCGGTCAATCACATCTCCTCTGCACACACCGACAGCCCTCATGTCATTCTCCAAAGTCTCCAACCATCTCTTTTTTGGTCTTCCTCTTCCTCTTTTCCCTTCAACGTCCATCTTCATAACCACTCTTACTGCATTCGTTTCCTCTCGCCTCATCACATGCCCAAACCATCTCGTCCTATTTTCTCTCATCTTGTCCACAATTGACGCTACACCAACACTACCTCTCACGTATTCATTCCTTATTCTATCTTCTCTTGTCACTCCACTCAACCATCTAAGCATTCTCATTTCCGCGACACTCATACTTTGTTCTATTCTTCTGTTAACCGCCCAACACTCTGAACCATACAGCATAGTTGGTCTCACTACACTTTTATAAAATTTACCTTTCAGCCTAATGGGAATTCTCTTATCGCATAACACGCCCGATGCTTCTCTCCATTTCATCCACCCGCACTTAATTCTATGTTTTACATCCATGTCAAAGCCCCCGTCCTTTTGAACAAAAGATCCTAAATATTTAAAGCTCTCAACTTCACCTATCACATCACCATCTATTGTCAGTTGTCTCCTCATTCCTTCAACTTCTTGGTCTCTTTGTCCAAAATCATACTCAATATACTCAGTTTTATTTCTATTAATTTTCAATCCCTTTTCTTCGAGGGCTAACCTCCACTCATTTACCCTATTATTGACAACTTCTAGGTTTTCTCCTATCAGAACTATATCATCCGCAAACATCATACACCATGGTATCCCTGTATCTCCTTTGAAACCTCATCCATTACCACTGAGAACAGGTAGGGGCTTAGAGCTGACCCCTGGTGCACACCTACTCCTATACTGAAACCTTCTGATACTCCACACCGACTCTTGACACTAGTACTCGACCCTTCATACATATCCTGGATCAAATTAACATACATTTTTGGGACATTTTTTCTCATTAATGCCCACCTTAAAACTTCCCTTGGCACCCTGTCATACGCCTTTTCTAAATCTATAAACACCATGCATAGTTTTTTGTTCTTTTCTCTGTACTTCTCTACTAATTGCCTAACACAAAATAATGGCTCCATTGTCGATTTTCCTGGCATAAAACCAAACTGGTTTTCTGATATCGACGTCTCACTTCTTATCCTCTTCTCTATGATCTTTTCCCAGATCTTCATACTATGACTCATGAGCTTTATTTCTCTATAGTTCCCACATTCTTGTATGTCTCCTTTTCCTTTAAATATTGGTACAATAAAACTCTTTCTACAATCTTCTGGCATTTTTCCCTCTATCAGTACCTTATTAAAAAGATTTTTCAACCACCCAATGCTTACATCTCCTAACATTTTCCACACCTCTACAGGTACTCCATCTGGTCCTACCGCTTTTTTCTTTTTCATTGCCTTCACCACATCTCTGACTTCCTCCCCACCCACTAGAGTCTAGTGTCTAGTATCACTATAGTCTGCTTGAGTTTCTTGATAAGAAAGATGTAAAGCTCAAAAACAGGTTATTACTATTTAAAAGCGATGTTGCTTATATCACCGATTTATTTGCAAAGTTTAATGCCATTAATCTGCAACTGCAAGTTGACGAGCTCAATTTAATAACGTCAAAATCGGTTATTTCTGCATTCCAAAAAAAATTGACTTTGTGGAAGACCAATTTTGGTCGCCAAGAGTTCAGCCAGTTTCCAGTCTTGGCTGATCTGCACAAAAACAGTGAAATAGCTTTCGACAACATACAAGTTTACTGTCAACACCTCGAGTCTTTACATATGGACTTTTCAGAACGTCTTAAGGATATTTTGTCGTTGGAAGTTCCTCAATGGGTCATGAATCCTTTTATAAATATTGAGATAGCAGACATACAAATTCAAGAAGAACTAATCGAACTTTCAACTGATGAAACATTGAAATCCACTTTCAAGGGTAGTGATCGGCTCACGGAATTTTGGCTTAAAACTAACATAATTCATAATTATCCTGGACTGTGGACTCTCGTTAAAAAATTTTAATAGCCTTTCCTTCCTCATACCTCGTCGAGCGAGGGTTCAGCACTGTAACAGATTTAATTACAAAAAAGAGAAATCGACTGGATATCGTGACAAGAGGAGATTAACGACTTAAGTTAACAAACATCGAACCTAATATAAAAAAACTTGCTAAAAACCACCAAGTTCAACCATCTCATTGAGCCTAGCAATATATTTTTAAAGAAACTAAAAAATGTATTTATATTTATATTTTTTAAATAATTAATTTAATTTTTATTTATTTATTTATCAATATTTATTTTTTTAAATTAATTACCATAATACTAGAACTATAAATAAAAAATATATCAAATATAAAAAAAAAATAAATACATGAGTTATTTAATAATTTCAATTTTTTCTTTTAAATTTTCCAAATACCCTTAACCTAACCTTAATTATAGAATTCTTACATTGTAGGGGCCGTTAAAAAATTTTTTGACACTCAAGGAGGCGGTAACATAAAAAAGGTTGAGAAACACTGCACTAGACCAATCAATCCTTCATTCCATGACATACTCTCTAAAGCTTCTTTTGGATATTCCTCGTTCAGTAATTTCTCAAAATATTCTTTCCATCTTTTTTTCACATCCTCATCATTTTTTAAAACTCTCTTATCCTCATTTTTTATACACCAGACATCTTGGAAATCCTTGGATCGCTTTTCTCTCACCTTCGCCAGTCTATAAATTTCTTTTTTTCCTTCCTGTGTTCCTAGCCGCTCATATAACTCATCATACCTATTAAGCTTCGCTTTGCTTACCGCACTTTTCACTATTTTACATACATTTTTATACTCTATCCAATCTTCCCTCTTCCTACTTTTCTGCCATACCTTAAATTGCTTTTTCTTACTCGCTACTACTCTCTGAATCTCCTCATCCCACCACCACCTTTCCTTGTCTTCTGGTAAACTACTTTTGGTTTCACCAACAACCTCTTTTGCTATGTTTTTAACACAAGTGACCATCCTTCTCCAAACCTCATTTATATCTCCCTCAACATTCCACACAGCTTTTTCTTTTAATTTCTTTATTAACTCCTCCTCTTTGTTTCCTATTAATTTCCACCATCTAATTCTGATCTCCTTCCCTGTCTTCCTTCTTTTGTTCATCTTTTTTCCACTACACCATACTTCCATTATCATCAACCTATGTTGTATTATTACATTCTCTCTAGGAATTACTTTACAATCCTTTACTCTTTTTATATTGCCTCTCCTCCACATAAAATAATCAATCTGCGACCTATTTCTTCTACTCTTGTATGTTATATAATGCTCTTCTCTTTTCCTAAAATATGTATTGATTACTGCAAGCTCATACGATTCTGCAAAATCCAAAACTTTTTCTCCAGCCTCATTCCTTTCGCCAAAACCATACCCTCCATGCACTCTTTCATACCCTACCCTCTCACTCCCTACGTGACCATTCATATCACCACCAATCACAGCATCCTCATTTCCTGGTATTCCTTGCATCACCTCATCCATCTCTCGCCAAAACTCTTCCTTTTCACTTTCTTCACATCCTATTTGCGGTGCATACGCACTTATTACGTTTAATACTTTCTCCTCGAATACCAATTTTACCGTAATAATTCTATCACTTTTCCTTCCTACGTCGACTACCTTAATTTTCATCTCATCATCCAATATTACTCCAACGCCATTCCTAGTACTAGTCCTACCTGAATATATTACCTTATAGCCCTCTCCTATTTCTTTTGCTTTCTCTCCTTTCCATTTAGTTTCCTGTACACAACAAATATTAACTTTCCTTCTCTTCAATACTTCTGCTAATTCTCTACTTCTGCCTGTCAACGTTCCAACATTCCACGTGCCTATTCTCACTTTAAATCTATCCCTCATACCTAGACTCAGATTTAACCCGGGGCGCAATGGTGATGTCCCAACACCGTTGACATTACCCGTGTTGGGTAGACCTGCACACATAACTGGTGGAACAGCTACCACACTGGCTGTCCGGGTGGTATCACACACTTCAACATCCAGGTCTCCTCCTCCTCTAGATATAATATTTCCTCTCACTTGTTGTCCCCGCGCACATCCGAGATGGGACAAACCGCCTAAGTATCGATAAGGACTCCTCATTCTATTCGACATAATTTTACACCGGCTGTCGACCTGACGCAACCACATTAGTCGCCCATTACGACCGGCTGTGGAAACCGTGGAAATATTCTGACACCCCTTTCCACAGGGGATTATAAAAATTTTCGATAATAAATGAAAACCTGTTGAATGTCTGTTAACAACGCGGATTAAAATCGTATTTGTTTATTTTTGGTCTTAGAAAAAAAAAAAAAAAAAAAAAAAAAAAAAAAATCGAAAGTATCAAACTGCTAGCAACGCGGGTTGCTAACGAGTTTGTTGATTATCATTTATAAATGGATTTTTTTGTTAAACATTTTATTTTCTTGATGTTAAAACCGCCCCCGGGGGTGCGCGTTTAAGTCTAAAGAGTTGATTTCGGTATCAAAAGAAAGGGAGCAAACGTGGGTATGCTCCCTGTAAGTTTCGAGGGTATATGACCGTCCAGAAAAGATTGATAGCCCCACCCGTTCTGTCGTTAAGGTAAATTATACTTCTGACCAGTTTTATCCCTTGTATCCGCTGTAAGTTCTCACCCCTTGGTCCGACTTCGACGAAAATGGTATGGGTGCACGGAGCTTCCTAAGACGAATCCACCGATGTCTTCAGCGTAATTAACGGTTCACTTTTTCCCGACGAAAACGACGATCTCGCGGGAGCTCGTAAAAACACGTCCGTTCGCATCTGTGATTTAGACCTGCACACATAACTGGTGAAAAAGCTACCACACTGGCTGTCTGGGTGGTATCACACACTTCAACAGCCAAGTCTCCTCCTCCTCTAGATATAATATTTCCTCTCACTTTTTGTGCCCGCGCACATCCGAGATGGGACAAACCACCTAAGTATCGATAAGGACTCCTCATTCTATTTGACATAATTTTACACCGGCTGCCGACCTGACGCAACCACATAAGTCGCCTCTTACGACTGGCTGTGGAAACCGTGGAAATATTCTGACATCCCTTTCCACAGGGGATCCGTTTTCTACACTTCCGTTTTACGTAATTTTGGTACAAAGCGAATAATTCGTTTTCGTAGATGAAAAAAGTCGTACAAAACAACAACAAATCTGGATCTCGTTGTTTTCATCAGCCGTTAGTTAATGTCGGAGAAAACTTTTCGTCGATTACCATGACGAACGTATGCATTGCACACAACTCTCCTTGTTAGCTTAAGGATATAAACACGACATGTGCACCACGTATTTACATTTCACCATAAACTTATATTATTATCACCGAGCCACTCCCCGTTCCGTACCATAATCCGTTAAATTCGTACATTTCTACGTGCCCCGCTGCAAAACAACGTCTGCAACCTTTTAGGCCGTAATCCGACCACCGTCGTCGGACGTCTCTTATACGTCTGCAACGATCGAAATTCAGATTTTATTCAACACGTCGAATCTCAACTCGGTTAATATTATTTACTACTTTCACTTGAATCGGACGTTAACAGTGTTTATTGTTAACCGCTGTACATTGTCGATCTCGTATTCGCAATGATTAACGTGCCTAAAATGTCTTACGCGTTGATTCAAATGCATTTTGGCGAACAAAATCATGATCATCGATCCACAGTTACCGTCGGCATTAGATTTTTCTTTTTTGTTACAGTTTGTGCTCGGCGTATCTACTCGGAGCGGTCGATCCCACGCCGTCAACGATTTCCGTAAAGGAACGTAAATCTATTGCTCTCTGTCCGTCTATAATTATATTATTATTATTGTTTACTATCATCTGACCGTACGAATAGTTCGGCAATCTTAACGCGTTGTACGAACGAATCATTGATTCACCGTGAACGCTATTACTGTAACACTGCAACTGTTACCGTCGATATTTACGATATTGCACGCATTTAAGTCAGCCAAGCAGGACGATAAAAACTATACCTGTGTCATGTGAACATCGACGAGTCGAGTGATCGGACGTCAAGCGACAAACTTTACGGATGAAAAATAAATGAACGAAAAGCCAAACGCGCGGTTGCTAACCTTTGTACGCGCGCACGGACATCGGGCACTCGCGTACGGGAATCGACTGGGCGACGGGACCGCGTACGTACACGATCCGGTCGCCTGGTCGGGCGTGACTATAAATACGCGCGCGACGGCGATGGCAGACCGCCTCGTGCACGCGCCGACAACGAACCGTCGTACGGCAGTGGCGTCGTTTTGTGAGGGGGAGGAAGATATACTTGCGTTCAAACGGAGTTCAACTCTTCCGAAGCCGGCACCGATCGTCAGCATGTAAATACGTATCTTACAAAACTGTGGACGTATTATGGATCATAAAAATTGAGACACGAGTACTTATATGCGAAACAAGAATCGCAAAGTTTTTGGAAAGCAGCTTGACGTCCCCTTTCCGATCAACATTTTGGTAAAATGAGCCACCAAGACGTCGGTTCAACAACAGACTGGCTCATTGTTGAAAAAAACTGTAGATACATAATTACCGTCGCAATTCGTTTCACACCTACTTGCGTGCAGGATCGAACCCGTATTTAAGAGGATGCCTACAATGATTTTGGACCCTATCCTAACGAAACGTGTAGATGAATTTGACGAATTATAACGTACGAACAGTTAAATAACCTTAACTTTATATAATTGTTCATGATTTGAACTTATTTAGTCAATTGTAGCCGTTATATTATCATGGTAAATGTTTGTAAGAAAATTTAGTACATTTGTGTTATTTTTTCTATTACGAAACAACGTTCATTCCTTAACAAATATTTGAGAACAAAATACTATTATTTTGGGCAACATTGATTTAAGTACAGGTTGTTAATCCTTAGATATAAATCGTAGAGCCCCATTTACAACCTTTTGAGGCTACCCTGGCACACCTAGCGTCCCCCGTTTGCACGATCATTAGTGCGGGTGCACATGTGCAATTTATCAACCATCTCGGTGAACGTTAAACTACTGCACAGATACAGTGTTTCTCTTAGAAAATTGTTGTTGACTGCTATAAAAAAATTATTTAATTATAAATATAGAAAACCAAATTAGTTTTTTAAAATATAAAACCATATAATCGTCGAACAAAATCAAATAATGAAAAAAAATAAAAAATAAAAACCCTCAAACGATTTAAGCATACGGACGTGATAATCAACATCGAAATAATCGTTCGAGAAGAATAAACAAACAAACAAATAGAACGATAGTCGTTGTTCATCTACGTTTATTTCCGCGACGTGCTTTAGATATTTCACTCCGAACGTGAAAGCCTCCTCACGTACGTTCAATTTTCCCTTGCACGTGGCAGAATTTCACATTTCAACACATGGTTTTCGTCGGTCCGCGCGGGACATTACCGTTCGGAGATCACTGTATTGTCATTTTGTTCGCAGGGCGAAAAGGCTGTTCGTGCACAGATGTGGCATCCGACCGTGGTACGGAAGCACGTGACCGGCGTCAAAGCGATTGCGAAGCCCCGGGGTCGTCGAGAAAGCGACAAGTCGAAAGTCGAAAGTCGCCAGAGAGCACGATGCAAAGTCCATCCATGCGTCGGATACGGTCACCGTTCGGGACAGGTTGGGGGCAACGAGAACCGCGCGTCAGCCGATGACGTGCGCGCGGGTCGATTTCCGTGCGTTTCTGAAGACGAGCTGTTTCCGAATCGTGCGGCACATCGGTCGAAACGCGTCTGTCGCGACTGGAAAAAATGAGAGACGTGCACCGTGCACGGGTACTGTTAACGCCAATCGTTAAGATTTCGGAAAGCGGTTCGACCACTCTTTCCCACCGATAGTTTAGGTGATACGATACTGTTGGGAAAACTGAAATGATGCTTCGTTGGCGGTGTGTTTGCAAATCGGACCGACCACCGGAACGGAAGTACATCGCAGACGCGAAAACAAATTTCTTTTCGAAAAATGTTTGACCCTACCACTATGTCTATTAGTTATCATGTGCCAACAATTATATATTATGTACACTGAAATATATTCTATTAAAAGGCTTTTGATTATTTTGATAAATAAATAATCGTCATACTATAAAATTTCCAATTCGCTTATTTTCCACGCAAAATACATCGATACAGAGATTATTTCAAAAAATCATTCATGTCTATTAAAATATATAATCAAAAAGAACATATATATATATATATATGTATATTAGAATCTTTACGATTTATGTTTTTATAATCTTTAAAATCTATACTTACAGCCTTTATTATAATTGTATTCATTGTGGAATAAACAATCCCGAGTCACATGAAACGTATCAGAAATAAAATTCAATAAAATAACGTTTTTATACGTGAAACTGAGTAATTCTCGTGTAATCTCGCATACTTAAGGTCAACATAAACGTAGCATTTGTATACGGTAATTTTGAAGTCCTAATAGTTTGTTATTTTTTCAAGTCCACATTTTCAAACGCAGAAACAGTAAGTGAAATATGTGTATGATTATAATAACAATTGGATTCCGGCAAGACAGCGACTTTGTTAGTCGCCATTGTGCTTCGTAAACAGAACGCTCTGCGACAAATGGAGATTGAGCGTATAGAAATTGAACTTATGACTACAATGCACCGCAATGTACGGTATTGTATTCGTACTAATAGCACTGTTGTAAAGTAAGTACGTTTTAATACCGCAGTGCACAAAATGTCATAACGAATTAATTCATCAAAATAAGTAATAACATAAGCGTTTCCTCGATCAAGCTTAACATTTCCGGTTTTTTCCAAATCATTTGTTGTAACATCGAAAGACTCGGGAAAACATCGAAAAAAAAAAATCCCATCCCCGGAGGCACCTTATAATTCCAAATCTAACGGAGCACGGGCTTTAACTATTTCGATGCAGTTTAATCATCCGAAAAAATGTTTAGAGTAAAAAAAAAAAGAAACAACGTCGTAAAACCAATAAACATTCCTCGATTCACTGACTTTCTGAATTCAAAACCACAAATATGTGTTACGGAACCGTAGTAGCACAACACGTGGTATGGTCAAAAAACATTTAAAACATTTATTATATAATTTATGGTATCATGGGGTTTCAAATTATACCCGTGTTTATATATATATATATATATATATATATATATATATATATATGTATTCGTATCCATTGTGCAGTAATCGGGACGCTATTATTTGCTTTTTCTATTCTCAAAAAATAGTAAATCTATCGTTACTGCTTATTTTTCAATCATAACGTGATATTTCCAATGCTATTATTAAAACATAACTCTTATTTTATTTTTTAACTGTCATTAGTATTTTTAAAGCCAACGCGCGTTACAAATATTTGTACGAATAACAACAATTTAAAATTACGCCTCGGAAAGATTTTCGACTCAAGTCTGCAGTAAAAGCGTTTAAAAATTTAAAAATATGTGAAATGTATCGCGTTCGTAATGATTACACTTCCGGCTGGACTGCTTCTGTAACTCTCTGTAACTGTCGTTCGACGACTCACGCGTTTCGACTGAAAGCTGAACGAGGCCGCTAAAGTCACGTATGACTTGCTTAATCAAGTGGGCCGGATAGCTTCGTTCGCTAAAGTTATAATACTCAGTTTGTCTTCTAAACGATAAGACGAATATTGTAATAGTTATTGTTTAAAATCGTACACGGGCGATATGGACGCGGAAGATCGTAGAGAGAAAAAAACACTTTCCGTCGCACTGTTACAAGAGTTGTGAGTGCACTTGAAAGTATTAACGTACTCGCGACTAGTTGGGAAACGAAAACATCGAAGAAAACCGATGTACCGATATGGAAGACCGCGGTATACATACAGTTAATAACCGGTCGGTTCATCGTCATATTTAAAACGATCCCACAGCGCGAAATCAGTTCAGTCGAACCAAACACGTGCCCACGAATTCGCTCATGCCATTGAATTAACATTAACTTATGTGGTTTCGCGGTATTTGAGAATCACGATCATCATTGTCGATCAATACTGCGTAATTCTCTTTAACGAATTCCTCTATATCACGATTTATTTTTATTTTTTGGCCCATCAAACTTCGTTAAATGAAAGTTTCACTGTATTTCAGGCTCAACGCATCCTCATCGCGATTTACGTGGAAAATTCTCTCCCGCGGTGGGACACGTAGTTTCCAAAATCAACGGACGCCCGCGCGCGCGCAGCAACTTATTACCGAATAACCTCCGCCCAGTGTCAGGTGTGTTATATGTAAATCCGTGATTAACATTTTCGTTTTATACAAGTTTATATATATATATATATATATATATATATATATATAAATGTTAAAGTGTGTACGTTCGTATAATATTTTAAATACACCCGTACATCTATACACACATGCATCAACGCACTTTCAGCTCACTCGAATATCTCGCAAAGCTTTCTCCGCATGTTTTGCGCACATTAACGCGTTGGTTTACCCACCTTATATATATTTATACGTGTATTATACAGTGGTATGTTTTCTCTTTGAATGTAAGACACGATGGAATGCTATGAAGCAAAGAGGGCTCGATCGTTAACAATAAGAACACACGTGATTTAAACGATTACGTTAATATTATTCATGTTCATTCGTTTTATCAACAGCTTACGGACGAGCATTTGCTAAGTATCTATTTGTTACAATTGAAAAAAAAAACTACGTGAACATTTCTTTCAAAAACGCATTCAATCTTAACGACATTCTGTGATGAAAATACAAAAAAAAAAAAAAAACTGTGTTATAACAGTGTAAAAGTTCAATATATGTCTATTGTGCTTGTAATAATAACCACTTATAAACTTTTTTTATTTTTAATTTTATTTTAATTTTATTATTTTTTAAATTTAAATAAATAAATTTTAAACATTTGTATATCTTATTAATTTTGTTTTTTTTACAGTTTTTTCATATTAAAATATGAAAAAAATAAATCACTGATCATATTCAAATTATTCTATTTTTATTATTTCCATAATAATTTAATATTATTGGTTTTTAAAAGCTATTCAAATCTATATAGGATTTAATTCCAATGAATTGTTTTACTTCTATTCTTCTACTATTTTGTTTATACAATATTTAGATAAATATTTTTATTTTATACATCCTGAAATTATTAGTTTAGTATACAAATAATCAATTTGAACATTGTTTTATTGTTTTTGCAGTAGAAAAAGAAAAAAATATATAATTATCAAAACGCGTGTTGTATTAGAGACTATAAGGAGATAAGTTGTGTTAAAACAAGGTGATAGATATTTTCAGGAACATTTTTTATCAGATTGCTCTTATTGTACTTGCGACGTAATAAATTAATCGTAATTGAAATCACTACAAAATGTCAACCCAACTATTCTAAATTCATTTCTGATGAGTAAAATAACTAATTTTAACAATTTTTAATGCATAGCAAAAATGAACCTTGAAAAACAAATATTTTATTTATGAACTATAATATATGAATAAAATATCATTTTACTGTTGAAAACGTATTTATATGTATATTATTTGATGGCACTATGTGTAGAACATCATGTAATAATCTTTCAATCTCGTCCCACAATCTCAATTCAAGATAAAAATATTATGCACTCATTTAAATGTTCGATAAATAAAAAAACAAAATAAAATCTACACGACACGTGTGCTGTTTAAAATAAATTATTCAGTGTTTATAACTCTTCACATAAAACTAAATTTAGATTCACAAAAACAAATTACATGTATATTATATATGTATATTGTTTTTGCCAACATATTAAAATATTTAAAATAAAACCATTTCGATTAGAATATCATTTATTATAAATAAATTATATGAACTGTTATGTAAAATTATATTAAACTATTATTTATACTAAAACTTTTTTTTTTCATACGATTATTATTTTTAACCGTTTACGCTATTAATTTTATCAGCTGAACTTGAACAATAAACCCATACTCTTAAACAGTGTACCTTGTTACAGACATTAAATAATGTTGAAAAAAAATTCTCAGATTCGTTTTGATACTTTTAAATCCATGAATGAATTACATTATATTGTGCTTGGTTTTGCTTAAAAATCAACAGAAAACATATTATAATTATCAAAAAATAAAAATAAAAAAGACCGAAAACAAAACACTACGTTTCCATTGTACGAAAAGCCTTTGTGGTCACCCGATTCAGTCCATAGTAATCATGGGTTCTAATAAAACACATTTTCCTGAAATGCGATCGTAGTACACGGTTTAGGTAAACGCAATAATTATATAACATGAATTATTTTAATATCCTACGATACGCGAATTGCAATAATTGTTATTAATGTTTACGTATGGATGAAAAATGTTTTATATTTATGCGTTTCTTATAACACAAGTCCGGATTCGCGAAGTATCTACAATGATTTACATACGTTTCGCCAAGAAATGATAAGTATAAAAGTATAAAAGTATAACCGTACATTAGATAGACTTGTCGAATTGTAGTTTTCGTTATTTCGCCATCTGACAAGAACAACGCAGCGAGCGATAACCGATCGATGTTAATCCAATGCATTAGTTGTGTGATGGTAAAACCGACCAAATTAAGTTTATCGATGTACTGGAGTACGGTCTACGGTAGTTGTTTTCCCAGAGTTTACGGAGGTCAGCGAGCAACACGGTCGACGTCGACTGTGCGACAACACTGTTGAACGTATAATTGGAACGGCTGAAATGACAATAGTAAGTTTTCGCGACTAGTAGACAAGAGGACCGTCATGCGCATTTGTAAGGTACTCGTTTGAGTATGTACTTGAAAGGAAGTGTATATAATTGTGATTAAAGGACAATTTACGGTTCATAGAACTCGAAAAGCGCAGAGACAACGAAGAAATTGAATAAAACTTAAAAATTAAAAGGATTTCATCCTGGTTAGGAAATAAATTACTGCTATACTATAAATGTATTATGTTTTCATACTACGGTAAGGACCGCAAGGAAATGAATCAGCCCGGTACTGGGAACAGCCATCGCTATTCGATGTTCTTTCTAGCGGTACGTAGACACAACTAACGTTTTCCAGCGCCCAAATGGATTCCGTGCAGCAAACGCATAATCCGCGATAGAAACCATTGTTCAAGGTAATTCGTTCAAAGTTATAGTAACTATTCTAGAGTTCTACATCAAGACAAAAATAATACGTTAACTATTGATTAGTTAATATGATTTTTTTCTTCACATTTAGTTCGTGCACATCTTCACAATTTTAACGTTCTTTGTGCGAGTTGAACAGACTTGCTCTACAGTTTTTTTTTTTTAAAAAATTCTGTGTAAAATAAGAAATGTATTGGTCTAATGTATGTGATAAAATAAAAATAAATAAATTAAAAATTAAAAATGAGTAAACGGTTAATATTCTTTAATTGATATACTCGTATAAATAAATAAACAAATTGTATATGTATATATAGAAAAAAAAATTTGAATAAATAAACGCGTAGCCTGGAGTATTATTATATTTTTAAAGTACAGCGGGTTTCGAATTAAAAATTCATTGTCAGGTTTACACAAAGTCAATAAAATCCTGACTAATAATAATATATATTAATCACAATAGTAATATATAATAATAATATTTCAGGCTAAGTATATTTTTTTTATTTATTTATTTATTTATTTATTTATGTATGTTGTTTTTTTACTTACACATTTTCGAAGAATTTCTCTGATCGTTTGATATTTTTGATAGGAAATTTAGTTAATTTGGGAGTCATATTATAAATTTCTCAACATTTTTCTTAATAATAACGTGAAACTAATGAAAAGTTAGAAAATATCCAGCAAAATTGACGACATACCAGGTTATTGAATACATGCCGAATTTTTGTTCACATCGAAAATTAAAAAAAAATAATAACTATGGGGATTTAAAAAGTTCACTAAATACTTATAATATTGTTTTTTTGTAGATGGGATAATGTTGAAAGGAGTTTTTACAAATAATTGAAAATCCACTGTTTCCGTACTTTTTTTTCCAAAAATATCGTTAAAATAAATTTGGTTTGACAAAAAGTCAAACATTTTATTGAAAGATCCTCATTTCGTATTTATCAATGGTAAATGGAAAAATTTGAACTTAATTTCAAAAAAAAAAAATAAGAGTCATTAATTTTAACAAAATGATACAAATAGCGAAAATCTGTAATATTTTTAGTCAATAATTCTTTACATTTTCGATTTTTATAGTCAAATGTTTGAAAACTGGTTAACAAATTGTTCATAAAACTTTCTTTGTAACAAAAGCAATAAGTTACTGGAAGGTCACAAAAATGTTCTAGAAACATTACAAAATTAAATATAAGATATTTCGACGGATTCACATTAAATAATATTATAATTAGTATAATTAGTTAAAAACACATCGTAGAATGCCTTAAATATTGAATGGCTTTTAGTTATACAAAATTTATAACATTATTAGTCTAACATACCTAATCAAGAAATTTGATTCATCAACTATACCAACAATCTTTAGAAATTGTAATTAAATATGTGTAATTCAGAATCTATTTTTCGCCTTAACATCTAATAATTTCATTACGGACACATCGGGATACACAAGGCTAAGTTCGACGTAACAACAATCGTGTTGCGATTTGTATTATAACACCGACCGTAAGTCGATTAACAGTAGTGACTGTTTCAACGACAAATAACACGAATGTGAGCAATTCAACGTGGGTTGTGACGTACGATGAGCGTAACGGTGTGCTTATTACAAGTATATCATAACGCTATACGTTCGCTTTTTGTTTATCAAAAGACTGGGCGGTAACCATGGTCCTTTCTTGATTGGTACGGTCAAATGAACTCTCGCGATGACCCGTCCACGTCAGATTTTATTTTATTTTTAATACACGCCACACAATCCAATCCTTTATCGTTGTGTTTTTTTTTTTTTTTTTTGGTTTTTTCTCACGCGTGTGAACTTGTGCACGTATAACTGATGGTATTTTCGCGCTGGTCGAGTATACGTATACGTATGGTACACGTGCGCACACGTACAGATACACAAACATGTGTGTCGTATGTTCTCTGTTAAGCTAACGCGTTTGAAGCGGTGATCGCACGTAAAAACGAAAGCATGATGATTGATCGTGACGGCCGTACGAGCGCTGTGCGTTCAATCAAAACGGGTAGGCGCTACGGACCGTCGAGCTCAGGTGCGTTCCGTAAAGGTGCGTGCGCGCGCGCCTTGCCGGCCATCAGCTTAGTTTTAAAATGAATCGTTTTAGTTACGGTTATATCACCGTTATATCAACGTTTCTCGGACACGCGGCCGAGGAGCGATCGCGGTGCGCACAGGTTCGTATCGGTTCGTTTCTTATTTTCCCGGATCGTTTTCGCTCACCGTCAGTCCGGGGAAGGGGAGAACGCGATCTCCGAGAAAATCGTTACGGCCGGTTAACACGTAGCACGGAGCACTGCGATTGTGTCACACACGGCGATGCTGGGCGGAAACGCGAGAGCTCCTAAGACGATTTGTCATCGCCACACATGCCGCCGCTGCCCTGACAATGACCCGGCGCGCGCGTAGTTTCGCCAAACGCATTTAACACGCGTTCGTGCGACGTTACGAAGACAACAGCAGTGTTATTATTTCTTACGCGCGCACCGCGATCCCTTCTTCTCTCCTGCTCGCACACGCCAACGACAGTCCGTACGTGTATCCGATTGCTCTTGTCCGCCGCCCGTGTGCGTTTCCAGTGTTCGATTTCGGTTTCGTGTTCGCCGTTCCGCAGCCCGCTGCACTCCGCTCGGCCGCACCCGATTACCGTACAAGGTTGCCGGAACAGTAAATTCGCTTTGTCTCCGCCGCGAACGCGATTCTTGTGCGAAACGTCCAACGCAACTCGTATCCTTCTTATCCTTTTATTCGCATTGACAACGTCACCCGACACCCTAGGGTTCCTTTGACATCCGGATCGTTTTCTGAGTTCATCGACGTCTTGATTCTTGTTCTTGTATTCAAACTGCGTTCGCGTTCTTTGCCCTCTTCCGTAGTTGTATTAACGGTTATTGCCTATTGCAAAGCGGTCCGGTTGTGGACGGAACGATAGCGTTTTCTTGCACCTCATCGTCCCGAAATGATATATTCTGTCCGCGCCCACCTGGCCCCGCTGATCTTATCCCTCAACTAATGGTTCCACATCGGAAAAACCTACGGACAGCGTAGTATAGTTTTTGTTATGTTTTCGCCGTCGCGACAATCTCGACGAAACTCGATCCGTAAATAAACCATTGCAACCGTGCACGTAACGAGATTAGATAGACGAAAGACGCGCACGTCTTGCGTTCAAGTATTGACGTGTACACGCGTACATGCATAATGATGTGATCTCTCTGACACGCCGCGGCTACGTAAAATATTCATTCGTGCGTATGAATCGTATGTTCGAAAAACGTCCACTGCGCGACGGTGTAGTGCTGCAATGTGATATCGCGTTACTCTTTCACGGATAATCCGATTTGGAACAAACGCAGTCCGGGTTTCCTGCACCGCGACGGGTTCAATTCTTCGGCGGTAAACCGTCAAGGAAACAACAACCGTACACCAACGTTTGTTACGACGGATGCGGTCAAACGAAAGTACCTACCCCTTTTACGGCGGGTTAAACCTACAATTCGATGCGTTTCGCTGATTACACGTTGTAACCCGATCGAAGTCGATGTAGGGATTTCTGAAATGGCTTAAAAAATAAAAACGGGTTTTTAACACATTTCTATGTTCGCAGAGCAATCAAAGGCTGGTACCAAATTGATTTTTGAGCTCCAAATCATTACATGTCCAATTGGTTTCTGTTTAATCACACCCATTTTCCTTCTCAATTTTACAATCTTAAGACTGTAAACATTAAAATATACTTGGTTAAAAATGTGCGTTAATGTATATTAAAAAAAATATAAAATTTAAAGTCGTTAATTTGGAACTCATTAGTTATCATTTAGGTTAAATGTACAAAATACGAACAATAAAATTTAATAAATAAAATTTAAAATCGTAGTTTAATATGATGATGTGTTAAGTGTGATTATACAGCGATATATGAGCGTATATCTCAATAGTTATTTAAATCGATCGGGGCATTAGCGATAATTTGCTAATCCTCTATTATAATAATCTATTGCCATTTTATTGTGTATAGACTGTAGAGTGTATATTTATGTTTTATACTATCTAATTTAAATTTTGTATTAATTATGTTTATACAAACTATCAATAATTAAAAATTAAAAATTTAAATTGCAACTATTTAACCTGAAAACAAATAGAACCAATTAAGCTCAACTTAATAAAATACCTTTTTCAAACGGGAACCAATTTGGCAAAATGGTAACCAATTCGGTTACTTCCCAATCAAAATCGCGTATCTCCGATCGCGGACGCATAAGCGTAAGAATATTGCGATTTGATATTTATGGCTCAATAACACAAATGGTGATGACTTGAAACCTATAAAATAAATCACCACCAGTCGATCAACTACAGGAAACTAAGGCTACACTCGCCGAATATCAGTATCTACATCACAGTGAATTGCTATCAAAAAAAAAAAAAAAAAAATACTAATAGCTCCGTTATAAAGTTACTACTGCATTGTGATTAAAATCATATTTTTTGTTGAAATCCGATCACCTAAAAATTCAATATATTTATGCTTATAATTTTATTTTTATTTTTTATTATTAACTAACAAATAACCGATTGTAAAGAATCTTGGATTAAATCTTCAAAATCAATGTCTAAAGTATTGATGTTGAAGTATTATAAATTATTGACTACAATCATGTTGTAGATTCTATAATATATGTCTTCAAAAACTTATAAAAAAAATAAAATTTTCATGAATTTCAAAAACTGTTGATTAATTTAAAAAATAATTCATAGGATACATCTAGTACACCGAATTTACAATTAGAAACCTTTCCTCTTTTTGATAATCGAAACAATCGTTTTTGTCTAGATTGTATGGACAAACCAAAAAAAAAAAAAAAAAAAAACCAAATTTCATTCAAAATTTAAAATGTAATTGTTTTTATAACGAAATTGTATTCATCTTCCAATTAAAATAGCGTATAAACCTAGAGACTTTTGCGGGGTATAAGAAGATTTGTTTCAAATTATAACCATGAAATGATGCAAATATAACTCTAAAATAAACTGTATTATTATTTATTCTCTCTGTTTGTTCAACCTTTTGGAAAATCAACTTCTTTGTTAAAAAACAAAATAAAAAAAACCTTTTTTCTTATTCTTCCTTTTTTTTAAATTAAATAAAAATTTGAATAAAAAAATACGCTATTAAACAATATGTGTATAAAATGGTCGGTGTAAACTTATACCGCTTGATTAAGTTACATCAATATTTATTATTATAATTATTCGTCAAGACGCAAATGTTTATGATACATGACGTTGCAAATCAATGTTTCGAGTGAGCTGCTTTCGACTAGATATTAACATGATTTTGATTCGCAGAATCTGTTTCTCGATCACGTATCGGCTCGGAACGCAATTCAATACATTTCGGGCGAATACGATCATTGAAAATTACGTTTTGGTTACCAATGCCCATCTTGGACAGTGCACGATCTTTTGCGATGGTCCCGTCCACGTTTTAGTTCAAAACCCATCGTATTATTCGGCCCTAAGGGACGAGGGTGAAAGTGTACCACAATCGTGCGTACGCGGGCACGAGCGTAAGGAAATAGAATCGGTTTCATTTTTAATTACCGTCGAACGGCGTAGACTTATAAAAAACGGGTAATTCACTGTACTCTTTGCCACCGTTTAACCATGCGAAAATTAACGGTAACGCTAAATTTATCGATCAAACATCGTCATTTATCTCGGCACCCCGCGGTTAGTGTCGAATAATAATTTTTTTGTTAAACGTCAAAACATTTTTGTACACACGTCGTTTCGTTTCGGTACTTTTCGTGTTGGTATCTTCGCGATGAACACTGACAACGGCTCGGGCCTCAGTAGCACGAATAATTATCAATAATTATCTATCTAATGTAGGCGTAGGGAAAGTGGCGCACCCATCGCCCAGCACACCAAAAAGTGTGCTGCAATAGCCCCACACTGACTTTAACTAGTCGGTGTGGTCTGGCCCTCCAGGTTGGGGGTTGAGCGTAGGGCTGACAACCCTACCTCGTAAAAAAATAGTTGTTAAGAAACAACAACATAATAAGCCTCGGATCAAAGACTTAACGGACATCAACATTGGAACATGGAACGTGCGATCTCTGTATAGGGCTGGAGCTTTGACAACATCCCTATCGTGTCTTGAGCGATATGGGATGGATATAACTGCGATTCAAGAAGTGAGATGGACAAACTCAGGTAGCTTGAAATCTCAAGGAAATACATTATTATACAGTGGTGGAGATAAACATGAACACGGAGTAGGTTTCGTTATAAGGGATAACATTGTGACAAATATAGTGAGGTTCCAACCAATAAGTGATCGGTTATGCTACATAGAACTCAAAAGTAAATGGTACAACATCTTCCTAATTAACTGTTATGCACCGACAGAAGATAAGAGTGATGACATAAAAAACAAATTTTATGAAGACTTAGACCAGGTGTGTGACACACTACCGAGTGATAAACCGAAAATAATATTAGGGGACTTTAATGCGAAGATCGGAAAAGAAAATATGTACAAACCTACAATTGGATCCGAAAGCCTTCATGAAATCACGAACGACAATGGAAACAAACTAATCTCGTTTGCCACAGCCAAAAATATGATAATAAGTAACACGTACTTCCCTCATAAGAACATACACAAACAAACATGGATATCTCCATGTGGGTTAATAAGAAATCAAATAGATCACATGTTAGTGGACAACCGGATAAAATCATGTGTCAAAGATATAAGAAGTATGAGAGGGAGTAGTGCGATGTCGGACCATTTCCTTGTGAAAGCGAAAATCAAACTCAGAATATCAACAAAATGGAGAAAAAAGAATATGTACAGAGAAAAAATTAATAAGGATATGCTGAAGACAACAACAGCTAAAGAGTACCAAGAAAAAATATCGATAGAATTACGAGAAATACAAGAAATTGTGAACCCGAATGAAGCCTGGGAAAAAGTAAAGCAAGCAATCAAAATAACAGCAAAGGAAGTACTTGGATATGTACCAAAAAAGACAAAGAAAAGATGGTTTAACGAGGAATGTAAAGCTGCCCAAGAGGAAAAAGACAGAGCAAGAACAAAAGTTCTACAGAACCCTAGTGAAGACAACAAAAGTCTACTAGCACAAAAACAAAGAGATACAAAAAAGGTAATCAGAAGGAATAAGAGATTATGGGAAAAAGAACGGATACACACCATAGAAAACAACAGCAATAACAACTCCAGAATATTTTTCGAAAAAGCAAATGAAGTTAAACGTGGATATAAAACTAGGCCAACAACTATGAAGAAGCATGATGGATCCTTGCTAACAGAGAGTAAAGAAATTGCGTGTGAATTTAAAGATATGTTCGAAAAATTGTTAAACCAACCAAATGAAAATAACACCATACTTCAATACTCTACGGTAGAACAGATGCTTGAAAAACCATCAGAAGACGAAGTGAAGATGGGACTAGAAATGCTAAAAAACGGTAAAGCACCGGGAGATGATGAAATAGTATCTGAATGCCTAAAAAAAGGAGGCCCAGGTTTACTGAACCAGCTACACAAACTCATGAACACAATCTGGGAACAAGAGGAGATACCCGAAGCATGGCGTATATCCATCATATGCCCCGTACACAAAAAAGGAGACATCATGGAGTGTGATAACTATAGAGGAATCTCACTACTCAATACTTCGTATAAACTATTGTCCAACATACTACTGAATAGAATTAACCCATATATCAAGGAAATAGTTGGAGAATACCAAGCTGGTTTTACGCTAGGAAAATCAACAACAGATCAAATACACATCGTAAAACAAGTTGTTGAAAAGAGTCACGAATACAATAAAGACACATATTTACTATTGTAGACTTCAAAGCAGCGTATGACTCAATCAACAGAGACCAACTATGGGAAGTCATGGAATCGTTAGGAATACCAGCCAAGTTAACCAGATTAATAAAATCGTGTACATTTAATTCAAAAAGTAAAATTAGTTTTGGAGGAGAACTATCAGAGGAGTTTCAGGTAACGACTGGCCTTAGACAAGGTGACGCTTTATCACCTGCACTGTTCAACATCGCATTAGAATCAGTCATGAGGACAGTTATATCTCAAGCTAAGGGCATAGAAATAAAAGACAATCAACATCTAACAGCAGTCGCTTACGCGGATGATATAGTACTATTAGCCGAAACAATTGACGACCTAAAAAACACAACAGATATATTGCTGAAGGAGGGGAATAAAATTGGCCTAAAAGTTAATGAGACAAAGACAAAGTACATGATTATATCTAGACAAAACCACAGATCGGATTCCTTGAAAATAAATGAGTACACATTTGAAAGGGTAGGACATTTTAAATACTTAGGTGCAGATATTAATGAAGATGCTAATAGCCACGAAGAAGTGAAAAGACGACTCATCGCAGCAAACAGGTGCTACTATGGACTATTACCATTGTTCAAATCAAAACTACTATCAAGGAAATCCAAAGTAACATTATATAAAGTTCTAGTCAGACCAATAGCTCTGTATGCAAGTAGTACTTGGGCGACGACAAAGGCAGATGAAAAAAAGCTAGAAGTATTTGAGAGAAAGATATTGAGAAAGATATTTGGCCCAAAGAAAAACAATGAAGGAGAATATGAAATACGTAGCAATAAAAATTTAGAGGAATTATATAACGAACCCAATATTACTGGGATCTTGAAAAGCGCACGAATAGGCTGGGCTGGACATGTATGGAGATCAAAAGGACTAATCGGACAAATAACTACATGGAAACCAAACGCAAAGAGGCCCAGAGGACGTCCTAGACAGAGATGGGCAGATAGAATAAAAGAAGACCTAAAGATGCTGGGAGTAAGGAATGCTGAAGAAACGGCACAAAATAGAGAAGAATGGAGACAATATGTTGTTGCGGCAATGGGCCTAAAAGGCCTGTAAAAAGCCAGAGAAGAAGAAGAAGAAGAATTATCTATCTAATAATAATGTAAATCAACTTGTTTCGGGTGTTCCAATAGGCACACAAACGAGCCAAATGCGTTTCGTTTTTAATAACGCAATTAATTAAAAAGTATAAATAAATAAATAAATAAATAAATAAAAACGTGTGCAAT